>WBMZ01003499.1:0-46993 GCA_013400975.1 Atrichornis clamosus | reverse complement strand
AAAAAAAAAAAGAAAACTAATAGAGTTGAACATGTATTATGAAAGCATAACTGAGAGCAGAATCCTGTTATTTCTTTCTCATGAAGGTACTTCAGCATGAAAACTGCACCAAAGACATTCCAGGTAAAGCTTCCTTAGGCATGAATAGATTTTTTTTTTTTTGTTATTATTTTTGCAGTCTTATCTCAGTAAGGATCATAAATTGTCAGGGCCTATTACAAAGACATCTATCAAAAAAACCATGCAGATAGCAGGACTTTGTTAAGCTATTAAATGCACAGAACCTTTTTCATGTTAAAACACAATTTACACCTGTGCTAGTTTTCAACCAATCTGCAGATGGATTTTCATGCAGGAGAAAACTTTCAAGCATGCCATTTAAGAGCTCTAACTCAAACCCTTTGGAAGTGGTATGATCTAGAACAACATTTTTGAACTCAAAACTAGTTCAACATTGCAACAAGAAATTTTAATCAAATGCTTGCAGAAGTAATTTGAAAAATATACTCCCAAGACTCGGGACACTATTAAACATTTTGGACAGGCAGCTCAGTAAAATTTCAGGCAGAGGGAGATAGCTTATCACTCTTACATTCAGTTACTAATCTCTTTCCCCCATCTCACCGGATCCTGCTGGGGAATCTGAAGAATTAAGGGAGATGTGATTTAGCTCCTCCTCTCCTATTCTCTAGGGCTAAAGAGCTCCTGTCTTTCTACAACCCTCCACACCCAAGCAGCAGGGCAGCTCTATCTCTTTTCAGGAAGAAGAGAGAAAGTTGAGGGGGGTGATACTTAACTCAGAAGCAGAGTAGGGGAAGTGGCTCCTTTCCAAATCTTCACTTCTCATTACTGTGCAGGTCTTACCCCTTCCTATCTCACTGAGGAATAAAATTTGCTGCCAGAATTCAGAAGTCAACTACAGGACTGAACACTGAGGGGAAACACAAGATTAGTGCTGCTAAAGCCCCACCAACATCAGATCAAAAAACAATGCTATTATTTTTAACTGCGGACATTTACAATCATCATTATATCAGTTTAAAAGGATTATTTGAATTACAATGCATGGTAACTTTATCCCACAATTCACTGCCTGACAAATCAGTAGTACCCAGCTGTTGCTCCCAGGACACCAAGATGACCCAATCGTAGCTGTAAGGCATGTTACTTGTAGGCTTGCCAAAGCGCTTCAAACAGAAGACAAAATACTTATAAAACCTGCGAAGTATGTTGAAAACTATAAAGAAAAAGAGTGATGGAAGCTCTCTGCCATTGTTTTAAAATACTTTCAAGGTCCCATTTATATGCAGGGCAAAAACCCCGGTCTCTGAAGCAAAAACACACTCCAGCTATCCCAGCCGCACACCTGCAGGGTGACTTTGAACTACGTATTTGCCAAAAATAGTAGCTTTTAAACTAAACTCTTGCATCATTTGACCAGGCTACAGAATTTCCAGGCACACCTTCAAACTAGCAAAACCCAAGTTCACCAAACTCGTACAGGTGACTTAGATTTAAGATCATATAACAGAAAACAAGAAATCAAGCACCCCCCAACTTCTATTTTTTTCTACATACTGTTTAAAACTCATACTGTGTCAACTCAAACCAAAGAGAAAAACCCAAGTTTTCCAAAGCTGAAGTAGCAAATGTCTTACTTCTAACTGAAAAGTACTTGTGAAAATGAAACACAGCTGTTACAAAAATTACATGGAAATAGCTGCATAACTGAAAACCAAGATCAATCACACTTAAAGGAAGTGTTTATCAAGAAAACTCATTTACAGTAACAGTATCTTGGATGAAAGGTGATACTTCACACTGTTAAATAAAGGTTCATGAAACATTATCCAAGTTGAACAGTGAGAGAGCATAATACAAAACCCTGAAGTCATGCTTTTAAGTATTCTAAATTTAATCAGGGTGTTTGTAATTAACAACAGAAGACATAGAATCATCACTGAGTTGCAAATAAGTAATCTTTAGAGAAAAAGCATCTCACATGACAACCAATCTTACTGACAAAGACTGTAAATATTTAAGCTGAAGAACGTGAACTGATCCCAAAGTTTATTTCTCTGGGTTTTTTAATGTTAGCCATCTCAATGACACCAAACTTTCACCTTCCTTTTCTCTAAACCGCTCTGTTGAAACCTGTCTTGTAAACTGACTCAGATGTCCCTCAGGAACTTTCTCAGCTGTTAAATGAAGGGGTAGAAAAAATGTGAAATCCATAAGAGATGTTCATTTGAGACAAACAAGTGTTAGTAAGAAACTGTAAATGACAGAATTATTCTTTTTGACTATTACTACAACAGTGCTGCGAAAATCTTACATCTGCAAGATTTCAAATCATATCAGAGCTGTACTTTAAAAGCATTTATACTATGATTCAGAAATAAAACCTTCTTGAATACTCTCGTCAGTAGTCCCCCTTCTGCTTCCCCTCAAACCTGCAAACGCATTTCCACCATCACCTGGGATATTTTTGTCAAATGACAGTTTCCATGAACCTGTGCAAGTCTCCATTCAAGACTTCTGATCACTATTTTGGCTCCTCCAAAATAATATCTGGAGCAGTGAGAGAAAAAAATTATGTCTTTGTCAGTGAGGAGATTTTAGTGCACACAATCCCTTGGCTGTGCTCTGGTTTACATGTGTGAAATGGAGAAAATAGCACTGTATTTACTTTAACACAAGGCCATTCAAAAGCCGTAGTTAAAATGCGAAAACCAGTGCATTACAGATGTCCTCCTGACTTACAATCCCTGGGCCCGGTACAGTAAGTACTTCCACCTGGTACCTAACTTTTAAACAGGTAACTATTCCCGGTCACATCAGTAACGCTACGCTATAATGACATTATCTCTCGGCAGACTTACTTGCAGGATCACACCCCCAAGTCCTGCCTGCGGTGTCCACGAGGGATTCCCCGCACACACAGGGGCGCCCCAGAAGTCAGCTGCACAAGACGACCCAGTTTCGGCCACGTACCAGATGCTCCGCGTACGAGGAGGCACAACCAAACCAACCCCCTTCGCCCTTTCGCTAACGCCTCACAACCGAAACACCGGCCGGGAACTCGTTACCCCCACCGCTCGTATCCGTACCGTCCCTCCACAATTCCACCCGCTCCCCGCCGCTCTCCGCTCGCCCCTAGCGCGGGCAGCTCCCCACCGCGCTCCCCCGCTCTGCACACCCAGCTCGTACTCACGGGGCCCGCACGGACAGGGACACGGCCACGCTCCGGACGCGACTCCCGCTGCCACAGGGACACGGCCACGCTCCGGACGCGACTCCCGGTGCCACAGGGACACGGCCAGGCTCCCGGCGTCGCTCCCGGTGCCACAGAGACAGCGGCACGGCCACGCTCCCGGCGCGGCCCCCTGCCCGCCGCCCACCCGCACGCGCAGGCGCCCTCGCGGCGCACCGCCCCTCCCCGCGCTCCCCTGGCCGCCCCTCCCGCCACGGCCGCTCCTTGGCCATCCCGGGAATAGCGGGCCAGCGGGCCTTAGCCGCTTGTTTGCTTTAGGCTTCCCGAGCAAACGCGGAAGGCACGGCGCTGTGAGCGCGGGTCGGACGGTGCCAGCGGCTCAGCGCGCCCGGGGTGCTGGTGGCGGTGACAGAACTCTGCCAGCTCTTGCCATTTACGGGAATGCTGAACCGCCGGTGGTTTTTTTGGAGCTGCAGGGGAGCTGCGAGGGCTTGGGCATCACAGCACATTGCATGGCTGGCACTCCTCACTGACTCTGGCTTCCTCTCAACACGTATCTAGTGGAAGATGTCCCTGCCGGTGGCAGGGAGGCGGAGCCAGGTGATCTTTAAGGTCCCTTCCGACCCAAACCATTCTGTGATTCTGCGGCTCTGTGGCACTTACTTGCAGTGAAAATTAGATGGGATTCAGCAGCAGTTCTTAGAGATAAGACATTACGATGCCTGCTTCCAAAGCCTAATTGCTCATGAACAAGAACTCTTCCTTAAGTGAAATCACAACAGGACTTCTTTTGTCAAACTTTGAGAGAGTGCAAAAAAACCCCTTCAAGTCTGTGTGCCCACATACAGATGTCTGAAAGGATTTATCTGTTACTAGTAAGTTAATATTTGAAGAAATCCTCAAAATCAAAGGTATTTTTGCCTGCAGTACAAATTAGATTACCATATGGATTAACCAAAATTCATATTGCTGTAACTTAACATTTGTTGTTTCTCCGTGCAAACCTTTTCAACCTAACTGCCCCTATCTGCCAAAAAGGCCAATTATTTTAAATTATTTGATCAAATAACAAAGCAGTTTCAGTGACAATAGCAAGAAAAGCAAAAGGGGAGCAGTAGAGATGACCATGGTGCTACCCTGCTGAGTCTGCCTGGCTCGAGTGAGCCTGCATATGGGCCTGTGAGGAGCTGGAATACACTGGCCAGGCCTCATACAGGAATATTCCATAAGGAATATGCTATCAAACAGTATGAAAGCCCTTCAAGAAAAGGTCTACTGGCTGAGAGTGTAGCAAGTTTTATACCGCTAGTGTTTGCTGGTGGGCAAACTGGTGTTATGACTCAGTAGGAGTGTTTCCTCAAAGTCCTTGCAGCAATTACACATTTAATCAAAGAAGGGTCTTTTTGAACCTGGGTCTCTGTACTTTGCTGAGCTTCTCACATATGTAATCCAGTCTTTTACGATAAAGTCTCAAAAAAGGGTAAGTTAGAAGACTAGGGAGATTTCACAAAACCTATCAAGGATGGTCTCATCTTTCACATTCTGCCTGAGCTTCTCCCTGTTCCTCAGTACTAGTTTCCTTGGCTCAGTCTGGAGTATAGTTTCCTTGAAAATATGGGGAAAGCAAGGACACAAATATTCATGCAGCTCTCCGATGAATTCAGTGATAAAAATACAAAAATGTCATGCATTGGACACAAGGACCCTGGCAGATAAAATCAAGCTATTTCTAAAATATCATTATTAAGGGTAGATGGATATAAATTGTCACTCCGTGATTGTCCTAGCCACATTACTGTTTCCATGTGAAAATGGGAAAGGAAAAGATGAGACACCTAAGTCTCCATACAATTTTCTTGAATTCTGAAGGCATAACAGTTAGTATGTAATACACTAGGGAGGAGGGTATGTAAATCTTTAAAATATCCAATCAAAGTTGTGCTCAAGTCATTAGCCTAACTTTTACAAATAGCACACAGTTACTTCTTTAAGTCAAAATGCACAGCAGCTGTAAGGTTCTTCTGCATGTATCAAGACTTGAACTGGTGTTCAGATTTGTGACTGAGAAGGAATTTTGCTCTTGTTGAATTAGCACAGATCTCCGTCTCTTACCTTACTGTGGCCTGTTGCACAGTTCCATCAGCTAAGATCTCCTGGGCAGATTTTACACATAGAACAGCTTTCTCTTGGAGCAGGCATCTCAGGCCTTAGAGACAGCTGGACTGAGGATAAGAACAATTAATTTTTTTAAATATTTCATTTTTTTGTTTGGAGTTTTTTTTTTTTCCAGATGATCAGGAGCATTAGAATGCTATGGCAGATTTCCTAGTACAAGGTGTTCATTACAGAGGTGCAGACACAGAACTATGGCCACAGTCTGCTGGTCCAGCTGGGCTGTCACTGGTCATGTTTGTGGCTACAGGGAGAAGGATGAGCAAAGCTGAGGTGTGAGGGCAGTGAGGCAGACACAATCAGTCTGTTCAGCAAGCAGCACCTGTGGTCCAGTTTGTAGACATGGGAATTGTCTGAGGATGCTGCTGAGGCTGAAAGAAGGAAAGTGAATGCATGAGGCACAGACCCTGATCTACAGGAAGTGAATGAAGAGGGAGAATTCTCTATCAGAAACAAGCCCAATCACACTCATAAGTCAGTAGGACTTCACCAGAGCCCCTTCCAGACATTTCTTTTAAAAGTAAAAGTGAACAGCTATGCTGGTTTTGGCCAGGACAGGGTTAATTTTCTTCCTAGTAGTTGGTACGGAGCTGTGTTTTGAATTTAGTTTGAGAATAATGTTGATTATACAATGATGTTTTGATTGTTGCTAAGTAGTGCTTACCCTGAGTAAAGAATTTTTCAGCTTCCCATGCTCTGCCAGGGAGCAGGTGCACAAGGAACTGAGAGGGAGCAGAGCCAGGACAGCTGACCCAGGCTGGCCAAAGGGGTATTCCATACCATATAATGTCATGCTCAGTATATAGACTGGAAAAAGCTGGCCAGGAGCCACCGATGGTTTCTAGGGGACAGGCTGGGCATCAGTCAATGGGTGGTGAGCAACTGTATTGTGCGTGACTGTTTGTTTGTTTTCTTTATCCTTAGTTTTATTTCTCTCTGTTATCTCCATTTTCATTACAATTATTATTAGTTGCATTAGTATTACATTTTACTTTATTTCAATTATTAAATTGTTCTTATCTCAACCCACAGATTTTGCCTTTTTCCGGTTCTCCTCCCCATCCCACTGTGGGGTGGGTGGGGCAGTGAGTCTGGGTGGTACTTAGCTGCCTACTGGTGTTAAGCTGTGTCAACATCTTTTTTGGCACCTAACATGAGGCACTGAGGGTTGAGATAGTGACAGATTTGACCAGAGCATGTTAAAACAAATTTGTTGTAAGCATTCACTGTATTGGTTTAACAGTCGCTGGTCACAACGCTGATTTATTTGCTCTCAGCAGCATTGCACTTGTTCTCAGGGCTGGATTATGTAGCACTTTACTTGCAGCATGCACTCCCTGTCTTGGGTTTATCGCCTTTGAGGTCTGGGCTAAGGTTATCATTTTATTGTGCTCTGTAATACTGGCCTGTGATATGATAGAGTTACTGGGTGTAAGACTAATCTGGTGTGTGTACTCAGAATTGCTCACCTCTGTTCTTCGAGAGCCATCTGTTGGGAACTATCAACAATCACACCTTTTGTCTTTCCTTCTTGGAGAGACAACCTATGGAGGAGACACCCTTGCACACTTTCCCCTTTCCTGCCAGGCTAGTTACAGTAGTGTTTGAGAATTTTGAAAATTTTTAATATCCTTGGGATGTTGAAATCATGATGGTCCTATTTCTGGGAATGCTGAATGTGTTCCAGGTTAAACAACTCCTTGTTGTTATGGTTATGGTTAAACAACTCTTCAAGAGAACTCCCTGAGTTTGAATAGTTACAAGTGGCAGCGTGTGTGGGATAGCACGTGGCAAGTACTTAGGACAGTGGGCACCTCCAGTGTTTTGGACCTTCCTTCCTGAACAAGTGCAGAATGAATATTTGGGAAAAGCATGCTGTTACCTGTCAATTCCAGACAGGCACAAATCAGACATGTGCCGGGGCCTGGCCCATGCCTACTGATCCCTGTTCAACACTATTCACTACCCTCAAGGGGATGAGATGGTCTCTGGATCTGATGGCAAAGCATTAGGCACTGCAGCTACTCCAGCTGCAGTGACAGGCGATGCAGCTGAACCAGAGATCCAACCCATCCAAGTGTCAGTCACCCCTATGGACAAGCAGAAATGGACACAAAAGTCAGCTCATTTAGTAAGGGGGACAAAGCAGGGCCATCACAAGAAAAGGAGGAAGAAGCAGAACAAAAGGTAACTACCACTCAATCCCTGAGTTATGGATTATGGGAAAATATTTCAGCCATTGTCCAGGTGAGCACATGATCACCTAGCTGCTACAGTGCTGGGATAATGGGACTAGTAGCGTGGAATTAGAGGGTAGGGAAGCCAAGCATGAGGTCACTCTCTAGGGAAAGGAGCACTGACAAGCTTATTGGAAAAGGGATACAGGTCCTTAGCCTGTGGAAGTGACTCCTGTCAAGCGTGAAGGAAAAGCGTCCCTTCAAGGAAGATGTTATATGTCACCCAGGCAAGATGGACATCATTTGATCCCAATGGGTGTAATCAACAAAACAACAGCTATGTTTCCACTAACTAGTAAGAAAGAAACTCAAGCTTCCTTAGGTGTTGTGGGTTCTTGGAGAATGCACATTCCAATTTACAGTCCTTTCTATCAAGTGACCCAGGGAAGAGTGGTACTGAATGGGACCCAGAGCAGCAACAAGCCTTGAACAAATTAAACAGGAGACAGTTCATGCAGTAGCCCTTGAGCCAGTCCAGGCAGGGCAAGATGTTAGAAATGTCCTCTGCAGTGCGGCCAGGGAGACTGACCCTACCTGGAACCTCTGGCGGAAAGCACCGTGGGAGACTTGCAATCGACCCCTTGGCTTTTGGAGCCAGGGATACAGAGGATTTAAGGCCTGCTACATTCCAGCTGGAAAAGAGATACTTGCAACTTACGAAAGGGTTTGAGCTGCTTCAGAAGTGATTGATACTGAAGCACAGCTCCTCCTGGCACCCAGATTAGCTCTGCTGGACTGGATGTTCAAAGAGAGGGTCTCCTCTACACATCATACAACTGATGCTTCATAGAATAAGTGGGTCACCACTGACTACACAACCAGCTCGAATAGGAAACCCCAGGCATCCAGGAATCTTGAAAGTGATCATGAACTGGACAGAAAGGAAATATTTCGCAGTATGGCCAGAGGAGGAGGTGACATGTGCTGAAGAGGCCCCACTATATAATAAATTATCAGAAAGTGAGAAGCAATTTGCCCTGTTTATTATGGGCATCTTGTAGGAAAGCATGGGAGGTGGAAGGCAGCTCTATGGAGTTCCCTACGACAACTCACAGAACCTGATGAAGGAGAAGGTGAGTCCAGTCAGTTTGCAGAGGTAAAAGCCACGCAGCTGGCTTTAGACATTGTTAATGAGAAAAATGGCCAATACTTTACCTCTATTCTGATTCAGGGTTGATGGCAAATGCCCTGTGGGGGTGGTGGCAGGGATGGAAGCATAGTAGCTGGCAGTGCAGAGGTAAACCCAGCCAGGCTGCACTGGGGCAAGATATTGCTGCCAAGGTGGAGAACCTGGTTCTGAAGGTGCATCACATAAATGCTCATGTACCAGTCAGGCCACTGCAGAACATCAAAACAACCAATAGGTGGCCCAGGTGGATCTGGATTGGCAACATGAGAGTGAATTGTTTATAGCTCACCTCAGGCCGTCAAGAGATGCAACATATCGATGGGCTTGTGACTGAGGGGTAGATTTGACCATGGACACTGTCACACAGGTTATCCGTGAATGGGAAGCGTGCTGCAACTGAGTGGTTAAAGACTCTCTAGAATGAAGGATAGTGGTTGAAATATAATTATAAGGAGGCCTGGCAGCTTGAATATATCACACTCCCACGAATCCACCATGTGCTTACTGGAGGACTGGAAACATATTCTGGGCCACATACTACCACCCAGAACACTATCCTGGGCCTTGAAATGCAAGTCTTGTGGGGACCGGGTAGGCCAGAAACAACTGAGTCACACAATGCAACTCATTTTCAAAACAACTTTGTTGACAACTGGGCCAAAAAAATACAGTATTGAGTGGATATAACACACCGTATTGTGCACTAGCCTCCAGGAAAAATTCTGCAATGCAATGAACTGTTAAAGACTACACTGAGAGCAATGGGTGGTGGAATCTTCAAACATTTACCAGAAGTCACCTGGTTAGTCAGCACCAGGGAATCTCTCAGTCAGGCTGGCTCTGTTCAATCAAAACTTTTATGTAATGGGATAAAGTTCCAGTAGTGCACATAAAAAAAAATGCTGGGGAAAATAATCTGGGTTATTCCTGCCTCAGGCAAAGGCAAAACAATCCATGGGATTGCTTTTACTCGTGGACCTGGGTGCACTTGATGGGTAATGCAGAAGGATG
Source organism: Atrichornis clamosus (assembly GCA_013400975.1). NCBI lineage: Eukaryota > Metazoa > Chordata > Aves > Passeriformes > Menuridae > Atrichornis > Atrichornis clamosus. Next base: position 37,230 of record WBMZ01003499.1, on the reverse strand, counting down.
TGGAAGTCCAGTGTGTGCCTCAAGAGGATTTCATTTTGGGTGAGAATAGCCAATGAATTAAACTGTTTGATGTAATTGCTATATAACACTGTGTGTTATCACTTATATGGTGGTGATATGCCCATCACCACACTGAGCACATTGCAGTGTCTGTCTCCACCAATTCCAGATTTGGGGATCTGAACCTGACTCCCCTTTGATCACCACATGAGTAAGGAATGAACTTTGATGAATCTGGGCAAGCGTAATCGTGATGTAATCAGAACTGGCTTCACCAGACTGGCAACAGTCCAACAACACACACCATCTTTCCTGCCCTGAAAGACTGTTACGACAAATGAAGCTCAAGGTCATGGACAAAATGAACTCAAGGGACATTTTATAGAGGTGGTTGATGGACTCAGGTAATGATATCTGTGTGCATACATGAAAAGACAGGAGAGGTGATATTTGAAAGTGGGGGAGCTGGGCATGATGTTGACAGTAGGGAATAGGGGGCAGATATTGTGCTGGTTTCATACGGGAACACAGACTTTCTCCACCTCAGCTGAGGATGGCAGTGGCAGCAGAGCTTTTCAGCTACTGATGTTCAGCCATGGAATAAATAGATGGTTTGGCTGTAATGGAGCAGTTAATTATGATTCTATTTTTTTTTTATAATGGCATCTCATGATGCAAAACATGACCACACCTCAAGTACTGTGTCCAATTCTGGGCCCCTCACTACAAGGAAGACTTTGAGGTGCTGGAGCGAGTCCAGAGAAGGGCAGGAGAGCTGGTGAAGAGTCTGGAGCACAAGCCCGATGAGGAGCAGCTGAGGGAGCTGCGGTTGAGCCTGGAGAGAGAAAGGTCAGGGTGGATCTTATCGCTCTCTCAACCACCTGGAAGGAGGTTGTAGTCAGGTGGGGGTCAGCCCCTTCTCCCGGGCAACCAGCGACCGGATGAGAGGACACAGTCTTAAGCCGTGCCAGAGGAGGTTTAGGTTGGACACTAGGAGTAATTTCTTCCCTGAAAGGGTGATTAGACATTGGAACGGGTTGCCTAGGGAGTCACCATCCCTGCAGGGAAGACTGGATGTGGCACTCAATGCTATGGTCTAGTTGACAAGGTGGTGATCATCGGTTGGACTCCATGATCTCAGAGGTCTTTTCCAACCTAATTGATTCTGGATCTATTTTAACCTGGGATTCCAGAGCAAACAAGGAAAAGGAGCGACTGCCCGAGAGGCCCCAGCAGCGAGGCCGGGCCGGCGGCAGCGCCGGCGTCCCCGCTGCCACCCCCAAGATGGCGGCACAACGCGGCCGCCGCCCCGCCCCGCGGCTCCTGCCCTCCCTGGGCCGGCCGCGGCCGCCGGGGGCCGCCGCCGCTGTCGCCGTGTGATGAGAGCATCAGCCCTCACTGCCACGTCTCCCGGGCAGCCGGCGCTGGGCAGGGCCGCGCCGGGACGCCGAGGCCGGGCCGCCCGCCTGCCTCTTCTTCCCGTCCTTCCCCTTCCCCTGCTCCTGCCCCGCCGCGGGGCAGCGGCGAGGTGGGTCTGTCCGGCGGGAGGAGGGGCGCTCCGCGGGGCTCCCACCGCCGCCGCAGCCTCGTCTTCCCCCGGGCGGTCCGGGGGTTGCGGGGGCCGGGGCTCGCCGCCGGGCCGCTGCCGCCGGAGGGGACTCCGCTGCCGGCTGATGTCCGAGCCGCGCCGCCGCCCGCGCTTGCATGTGTGAGTACCGGCCCCGCCGCTCCCGGGGGCAGCGCCGCGCCGGGAAAGCTGCGACCGCCGGAGTCCCCGTCCGAAACTTCGTGTGGGTGTGTGCATGTGTGAGTGGTGGGGAGGATTCTGCCGGGTTTGTGCCGTCCGGCTGGTACGTTACGGCACTTGGTCCCGGGCTTCTCCTTTCAGACATTTCCTGCTGTTAAAGTAGGAGGTTTCTGGGTTAAAGCGGGAGCTGCTGGGAGCCCGGTGCTCCGTGGTGGGAGGGTTGGGAATTAAACGCGAGGAAGTTGGGCTGGGGTCACGGGAAGGTGTGCTGTGGGCTTTTAAAGCGCTGTCCCTACGTAACCAGTCCTGCAAGGGCACTGTCCTGTGGAGAATGAAGAGCTGAGTCAATCCTCTGTAAGTCCAGGCAAATCCAATCCGCCATAAGGTACCGTTTCCAGAATGGATGTGGGTACACATTTCTGTCGCTGTTCTTTTTTGTACCACAGGAAAAACAGTGTATCAATCATCCTTCCTTATGTAGGGTAGCAGTTGGGCACATGATTTTCTTTATTACATGAGGCAGCTCCTTTGCTACTCCAGCATCATTTTAACATGTGAACGTACAGCAGAAACAGAGGCAGCTTTGTTTGTAGTCTCTGATTGCTCTCATGCATGCTTTTCATTGTGAGTAAGGGGCCCCTCGTGTCACTGGCGTCTGTTAGGACTGTAAGTGAAGAAATGAGATGTCTGTGTTACAAAGGGGTGAGTTACGAAATTTTTGGAGACAAGGCATCCCTTCTATAACTGTCCCTTCAGTCTGTTAACTCACTGTGACCTGAAGAGATTTTCTGGAGAGAGATACAGAGTACAGGGACAGGACTGGAATGGCTCAGCTCCAGTTTCAGAGGTTGGTGAAGGCAGAGGACATCAGCCCTTTAACCCACAGTCTGCTCCATGCTCACCTCCTGGCACTCCTGTTGTTGGAGTGTTCCTGACAGTCATTTCTCCTTCCAGCTGTGCCTTTTGGAGCGCAGGCTCCTTCAGCCAAGGTGCTTGGCATCACAGTTGGATGATACTCTGCTGGTAAAATCTGGGCCCATTGGTGCTTAAGTGGTAGCCAGGCAATGCTGACCCCTCTGGGAGCTGGGCTGAAACTTTACCTGCTCCTTGTTGTCCCTTATCTGACTGGAAATTCTTCAGGTGTAGATGCAGCTACTCCTTGTTTCTGTTTGTAAGCATTTTTGAGTGAGGTTTTTGCTGTACAAACCAGCACATCAGGTGGGAATGTTCTGGTCTGATTTATTTGGAACAAGAGAGAAGCCCAGGTAATACCACTGACCCAGTGAACTGTGCCCAGCGTGATGTGTATTCCTGATCTCAGGACCATGGAACACCTGGGTGCCTCCTGTACACCTCATTCCTGGTGACTCTTTGCAGGCATAGTGACTTGCAGGCATTTGAGATCTGACTTTCAGAAGCCTGAGAGAGGTGTCTATACTGCCTCAATCTGAGCATTCAAAATCATTAATAATTTAGAAAACACAGGCCTTTTATTTCTAACTTTTGTATTTACAGTCTTTCTGATTGTAAAATGGGAATAAAACATTTTGCTTCCTACTTTTGCAGACTATGTTTCTGTTCTGCTTGAAAGAAGATAAAATCTTTTTAAAACTTTTTGCAATATACAGATTAGCCCCCTGGTGAATTATTTTCCTTACAGAGATGCTAATGGCATTTACCACAGTAAATTCTTTGGTAGCTGAGGAAATTAAGCTATTCTCATCTTATTGGCCTGCCTGTGTTAGCAGTATTTGTGCTGATGTAACATTGCCAATATAGGTATTATGTAGTACTCAAAAGCAGACAAGCCTAATCACCTTTATTTTGTCTATGCATTCTTCAGACACTACTTTTTGTTCTGAAATTTTAGATAAAGAATCAAATTACACATGTAGTATTTGCAGGGGAAACCCCCCACCTTTCTGCTGCTTTTGAAACTGAGTAGTACTGAGCACAAATCTTTCTCGGAAAGTGTCTGTAATGCAGGTTGACTCTAGCCTGGATATCATAAAACTAATACTATTTTTCCTTCTATAGGCCTTAAATCTGGATGTTTGAGAATACAGCAAGAGCATATATGCTAGACATGTTTGTTAAGGTGGCTTCCAGTTTCCTTGAGCGTTCAGTTCAGAAGCCATTTGGGCCACTCAGTGCTACTCGGTAGGATTACAGCTCCTAAAGACGGATATGATGGAAAGCAGCAAGATAGTAGTGATTCTGAGACCATCCTACTCCTCAGTCTCAGTGCTTTCCCTGTGTCTCAGAATCATGAAATCCTGGAAGAAGTTTTCTTCTGGCAGTTAAAAACGGAACTTTAGACCATTTATTCCTACCCCACCACAGTTAGGTAAGTGGCATGACTTCTAGCAGGTAGATTTTTAAAATCAGAGGTAAATCTCCTGTAGCTGTGTGACTTGGGAAGATTGCACATGAGCTTTCACAAACTCTCCTGAAAGATTTTGTGCCATTCTTCGTGGAGTGTAGTCATTAATGAGTTATTTCCAACCTTTTTTGGTTTTTGGTGTTGCAAGGAGAAAACAAGACAGAAGTGAGTATTTTATGCAAGCTAGTCAGGAGAGCCATACTGGCTGGCAGGATGCAGTGACATCCATGTATGCTGGGGAGTTTGGAATGGCTGGTTTAAAGCAAAATTGTCAGTAGACATCTGTGGCCCAGAAATACACACAAGGGAGCGTGTACGGATTCAGACAGCCTAGATTAGTCTCGGCATAATTAATTATACAAGGGATTAATGTATCCTATTGCATTTTTCCAATCTGCTAGATTAGTTGCTGTGTAAACAGTCACACAGAGTTCTGAGTGCTGCCTACCAAAGTCATGGATGTTGAATTGAATACTCACACTGTTTTGTGGGGAACTTGTACATTACCTATGCCTGTAGTTTAAGAGGTTGATGTATTCTCACATGTGGTTTATATTTTAATGTAATTTTATGATATATGCAAGTTACGATTTGTTTAGAGTTCCCTGCAATATTTTTGCTTTTCCACCGTGTCAGGGATGTACAAAGCGCTGTTGCACTGATACTTTGCACTGTGAATCTCAGTGTGATGACTTGGTGTAAAGCTCAAGGAGGTGGTTTTTAACTTGTGTTCTACTTCATGCCTTCAAGCTCATTGCTACAGATGGCAGATGCCTGCCTTATTTTTAGCTATTTGAGGGCAAAACAGAAAAATCCTAGTGACTCCCCATGATTTGTCATCGTGGCTGATCTCCATTAAATTAAACACAGGGATTGGCAGAGGAACAAAACCAGCAGGAAAGCTGCTTCTGTTTGTTTTAAAAAAAGCTTGTCTAAAGCGCTAAAATAATACTGCAAATAATATTCACTACTACATACAGAGACCCCTGGGAGGAGGAATACTTGCTGAATGGTTTATCCTGTTTTGGATAAGGAAATTGAAGTCTGAATTGGTAGAACAAGTTCCCTGGAAGTCAGTTGAAGAGAGGAGATTAAAAAAGCAAAAGAGGTCCTGGCCTGTGCTCAGGCCATTAGACTGTATGTATATGTTCAAAGTTGGGAGAAGAATGCATATTTTGGTGGCTTGCTTGATGGAAAATTTTAAGATGAGCTCTTAAAGCAAGAGCATCTTCTATTTTTTTCTTTTTTTTTTGCCTCTCAGTAGTAATGTGTTTTGTTGTGCATTTGCCTTGATAACTTGGAAAAAAAATGCAGTGGCCATACCTAAAATTCCCTTCCTTTCCCAGTTACTGTGCATGGCATGGTGTAATGAAGGGTGATCTGTGTCTGTGTTTTAGCAGAGCCGTGGCTGTGCGTAATGTTTGCTGAAGAGCTTTGGTGCAAGATGTGCTTAGGGGTGAGTGTGTGTTGATAAATTGTATTAACAGCCAGCTTTGATAGCTGTGCCTGTGTTGTGTCTGCTGAAACACTGCCCTTGTGATTTAGCATTACTTCTCAACCAGTGGCCCCTTCTAAACAGAATTTCTGTTTCTGTCAATTAACATGCTTGTGGAGTTGGAGTTTGAAAGTTCTGTGTTGTTACATACTCAGAGAACTGTACGTCTAGCTCAGTAATTCCCTCCAGCTCTTTAGTTTGGGCCTCTCACTCTGGATGAGGCTGGAATTGCTGTCCCTTTCCTCACACAATTCAGAAGCATGGGAACTGTAGGACCAAAATAGACTATGACCCAACTGGTCAGGCCTGCATTTCCCTCTACTGCTGGAAAAGCTCAACTTTGCAATTCTGTCTTGTTCTCACACGAGAACAAGCCAATGCTTTCTTTTTTCCCAGATCCAGTATTTTGCTGTGAGTGTTGCTGTATACATCAGAAGAAGCCAAAGAAAATGTTAATGTCTTGTTAACTGTGTAATACTTGTTGCCTTGGTGAGGAGTGTTATTGGCCACTTGTAGCTGCTGAGTCCTGAGGGTCTTGTGTTGTGGGTTTGTTTTGAGTTTTTTCACTTTCTTTTGGAATATAAATTCGCTTGTCTTCATTCATAAAATTATTACAGTCATTCATTAAAGTCTTCCTAACCTATTTGCTTTGACCTGCTGCAGCAGTTAGTTGCACAAGGTAATTATATGGTTATAAGGTAATATTATTTTATTACACCGGGAATTGTGGCTTTGTTCTTGTACTCACCAGAGGTTCGTTTAGAGCACTTAGTGTGTGTTTGTTCTTTCCTCCAATTCACACAAACCTGAACTCGCCTATAATCTGAAGAGGACACTGGAAATTTCTTCCTTGCACCCCCTAAAGTAAGGTCTTTTGGGGGATTTTTAGAGAATATAGAGGATTTCTCTGTTTTTAAAATACTTTTTCAGCATCTTGGATAATTTTGTTGGTCTAGAGTATTAAGAACTTAAATCTGTGTCCTATCCTTAAAGAGCATGTCTGCAAAATGAGCTGACTGAGCTTACTGCACTTTAACCTTGAAAAGCTTTTCCTGAAAAACATTTATTTCCTGTTCCCATTTTTGTATGTGGGAATTTGAAGTACTGTGGCAGCTACAACTGACAGACACTGCCTTCACCTTGTCCTTGGCTAGAACTCTTATTTTTCCCATTTACTGGTCTGCTTAGCTCTAGTCTTCCTTGCTGAAAACACCTGAAATTAGTCAGACACTATGTATGCTGTTTGTTAGTTCTTGCTTTTCTCTTGCTACTTTGACCTTGTGGTTTTGGCATGTGTGTAGAGACTGAGAGATGGAGCCTCTTCAGCCAGAGTTGTGCTGTATCAGAAAAGCCTACACTGACCTGGTCTTGATGGGTTGGTTTTGTTATTACAGAGGAGGTTCTTGGTTCTTAGTCACTGAGCAAAAATTAGTCTTGCTAGCGCATCACCTGACAGTGGTGATTCACCCCCCAGCTCTCCTGTGTGATGGAGTCTGGGCTGCACTTCAGGGGGGTTTCTGTCTCCCTCTCTCTCTCTGCCAAATTCTCCTCTTCATCCACCGCTCTGTACGGCATGCGGACTTGGGAAATGCGCTGACTTGGAGACTTCCCTCCCAACCAGTTTTGCCTCCCAGCTCTGGGCCAGGTGGCAGGTGTGTGCCTTTGGATCCAGCCTGAGTTGAAAGGTTGTGTTGACTTAGCACTGGGGCAGCTCTGTGCAAGCCAAATATTTAGCTTTCCATCTGATAACCTGTCGGTTGTTTCCTCCCTTGCAACAACCAAATGTGTATTTCATTCCCAGACCAAGTTAGAGCTTCCACAGAAGTTCTGCAGCTTCTTGGCATTCGGTGTGGCGTTCTTTGGCTTCTTTGCTTTGGGTGCTGACAAGGTGCTCTCACGACCAAGGCTTGGGTGCAGCCATCACTGTTCCTTGTCTCTCTTAGGATTTTTTTTCTTTTGGGCATTATGTTGGTAAATCGATTACTGGCTTTGTGTCTCAGTTTTTCCAGCTGTCAAAATGGGAGTTTGTTGGGTTTTTTTTTTTGTTGGTTTTAATTTTAATTTAAATAAAGAAAAGGTTACCATTAAAAGGAAGTAAACATAACCTATAGTACCTAGGATTCTCAAAGCTCAAAGTTCAGAAGAAAACTTGTCTATGAGGTGGATTCACTGATAATTTGCAAAGATACTAGGATTGCTGGACAACTGCAAGTTTAGGATTAGGCTGACCAGCTGCAGGGTGTTGAATTGAGGACATGAGCAACCCAGAGACCTTTTTCAGTTTCGGAGATGGATCATGCTCTGTGTCAGTGCTCTGCAGCCGTGTCGTGGGGGTGGCCCGCTGTGCTTCCCTGCGAGGGAGCACTGCCCCCGTGGCAGGTGTGTTTCCATAAAGCACAGACACCCTGAATGGAAGGGCTTGCTGAGGAGGAGGCAGGCAGAGCTGCCTCACCACAGAGGCAATGTGTTGCTTCACGCCCAGATGTCACATGCTTCCTGGGCGGGAGGAAGGCTGCTATAATCGAGATGAAGAAGACCTGTGGTCTTCTTCAGCCACATTGCTGCAAGTGACAGTGGTCACGGTTCCCTTTCTGCTCTTGTGAGTAACTGGTTGTAGGACTTGCAGAGCCGAGGAGAGCCTCTTGAATGTTTTCCAACCTCTGAGAGTTCTCATGCCCCTGTGCAGTGAGCTTCCTGAGCGGACTGGAGAGGCTCAGAGATTTCTCCAATTAAAAAGCGTTAACGCCATTGAAATAACTGAGTGAACATTGTAGCATTTCCAGCAAAGAGATGGGGAACCAGGCACGCTTTCCATTCTGATGAGTCACTGACTCTCCCTGATTTGCCTCTTTCAAGAACTGTTTGGGCCGCTGCTGATGCAGGAACATGATTCTGAGTGATGGTCCTTGGGGAGCAGAACAGGGCTGCACGCTGCTTCACCTCTGAACTGGTGGATGATTTGTCTGCCTAGCTCATTTTCAATAAAGTCTTGCACACTGCTGTGGTTCTTGCCTGCCTTGATCCTGCCTCGTCAGGATAGCTGTGGAGCTGATGGGCAGGAGGGGTTTTGTTGCACAGGAAAAACATGACCAATTGCTTTTTCTAGTCCTAAAAGCAAGAACTGAAAATGAGAGGGTCTGATGTCTTATGTTTCTGAATCTTCTTATAACTGTGTCACAGAAGAAGGTTTTGTCTCTGTCCTGAAGAAGGGTCCTGGGACAGACCATGCTCTAAGAATTCTCCCTACTCACATCCCTTCCCTATGCATGGGCAGGACCACTGTCTGCTGTTCTGTAGCTGGTCCCCAGATCCTGCTTGTGTGTTTTTATGATGCTCACATCTGCTTCAGAGAGGAGATCTTGGAGCTAGGTAGTTTCAGTTCTGAGGGTTTGAGGATGAAGGGACTACAAGTAGGTTACTTATTTTGTGAAGGAAATTGTAGGTGAACTGGAAAGAACAGTGTGGAATCACATTAATGGACTAAAGAGTCTTGTCAGGAAAAGCTTTTATCTTTCATTACTCACTTTTTCTGCATGACTATATAAAATAAGATTGCTGATGGGGTGGGAAATGCAAACAGAGAAGGGAGCAGGGTAGACTCTTCATTAATACTTAATATGACTTAGACGTGCACAAGAATCCTATCTGTTGGAGTAAGGGGTTAGGGACACCTTTTTTTCTTGTTCACATGCTTTTCAAAGTAGAATCATGCCTTTGTTTGGTAATTGAAAGCTATAAAAAGGCTTTTCCCCCATGTCTTTCTCCTCAAAAAGGAGGGCTGTTGATTGGTTCAAGTCCAAAAAAAGCAGATTTAGGAGTCAATCTGATCTGTAATCTCATTGCTTTGTTTAGCTTTATCTGTGGACCTTCAGTTTTGTGTGGCTAGTTTTACAAAACAAAAGCAAACAAAAAAGGAATGGTTCTTAGGCTGATTTTGCTCTAACAAATGCCTACCTAATTTGATCTAACTCCAGTAAAGTAAAGTTATTTAAAGCTTGGCTTGAGGAACTGCCCACTATATATGTTCATGGATCACTGTGAAAGGGCTTATTCAAGTGCATTTAAAATACGTACACTGACGTTAAGGATGGCTTCTTTCCACAGGCAGTTGTTTTTACTGGTAGAAACCTGCATTTTACTGGTTTGCAAAGCCGGAGGGTGGAATTGCGAATTCTTACTGTCCAAGTGTCTGTATTGGTGAACGTGTGAGGCATACTAATGTGGTGATACTAATGAGACCTGTTAAATTATTTACATGAATTATTGAATGTGGCATAAAATACCTTCCACTGTTAATAGCACTAATTAAACCACCAACATATTGCATCCATTATCATAAATATTCTGTAGGTCGAATCAGACCAATTGTTTTAGCTACCACAGTCCCTGTAGTAGTTAAATTTGCCTTTAAATGGCTTTCAGGTTCGTTGCATTTTAGAGGTTTTTCTCACTTTTTTTCCTTCACTTTAGCTATTTATCAAAAGTGTCTGAGTGCCTTAAGTGAATTCTGCATTGTTTGTTGCTGCCCCTGCTCATTTTGTGCGTGCAGGAGAATTTTCTCTGTATTTAGTTCCTGAAATATAAATATTCCCAAATAAAACTCTAGAACATCCTAGGGAAAATTGTCTGAAAGCTTTAGTCTTTACCAGAAAGTTAAGGAAGGCTTCAGTTCTGTTTTGTTGTCACTGAAATTGTAATGAGAGTTTTAAAGTCTTCCAAAACTCATTCTTTACCTCCAAACCAGAATTATCCAATGTTTACTCTCCTTTCAGGCATTTTCACATCTCCTTTTGCTTTTTTTTTTTTTTTTTTCTCCACCCTTCTCCAGGTTTCCTTTTTTTTGTTTTGTTTTTTTTTTTTTTTTTTTCCCCCCCCCTCTCCAGGATCTCTGTTTTTTGGTGTAGTTTTTTTGTTTGTTTGTTTTTTGTTTGGTTGGTTTAGTTTTTGGAAGTGACCTTCATGGGGGTATATGGAAAGCATTCATCTTTTGAAACATCTTGATTTTTGTTGAAAGTTTGAGAATGGGTGTCCTGGTTTCAACCACCACTATTGGTCGTTGGAGTAGAGATGAAGGATGGGAAATTTTTAACATAAAGGGCAATTCTTTGAGGGAGTTTTTTAGAGAAGTACTCCTGCACAATGTGTTCATGGTGACAGTGCTGTGAGTCATTGGGAAAACTTCTGGCATTTCTGCCAGCTGTGATTTCTCAGGATTTTAAAGGGGGTGACGACTGAATTATAAATAGACCATACGTTCCATCTGTAGATTTCAGTGCTAGATCTAGAGTTTCTCAGAAGGTGGGTGTGCTTTTTTGGACCCTGCGTTGCTTCTGGCTGTGATGTTTTTCCAAAAGGGCAGCTGATTTAGACTCCAGGCACACAGACACACCGAAGTCCTTGTAGTGAGATGCTCACTCAGGGTCTTGTTTTTGTACAGCACATGTGCACTCCAGTTCAGTTCCTCAGTCCCTTATGTCTGCTATGTGTTTCCATTGGAAATTTGTCTGAAATCTTTGCAGTGTCTTGTGGGAAGGCCAGTAAAATAGAAGAAAAATTGTACTGGAAGTGATAAAGTCTGTGCCGGAGACTCCACCATTGTTTCTGATATTCTGAGTTGCCCAGCCTCTCTCATACTAGTTGATTTTAAGGAACTGGTAGATTTCAGTGTGTCATTAAAAATAAGTAGATATTTACAAGCTTATTTTAAAATAATTTTTGAGGGTTGGGTTACGTGATTGCCTCTATGTCCATTTGAAGTACCTGCACCCATGTGTGTTTTGCTGCACTTCTCTGCTGCCTAAAACAACTTTTAAATGGATGTACTACCTCGGTGTCAGTCAGGCATTCTTAGCACGGAAGGGAGCTGAACCATGCAGTTTCCTTCATGGAGACTAGTCTGTCTGTCCAGAGCTGTTCCAGAGGGTGTCCAAATGACCTACCAGCGTCAGAGCCTGGCAAGTAATGTGCTGGGTGGTTACAAGGACCTGCAAAGCTTCAGTAGCTCCACCACAGCATGCAGAGGGCTCTTCCCAGGCTTGCTTTTGAAGTGAAGCACACAGTTGTGTGGTCTCCAGCACTGGAGATGCTCGGTGGTGCTTTCCAGCCAGCAGGAAGTGCTACCAACTACTGATGGCTAATTTAAGCAGCCTCCTTTTTAGAGACACAGTGTGAGTGGTGTTCATTCTGTGTGTGCAAGCAGACACAGATCTGGTGCCATTGAAGTGGCACAGTGTTTTGGAGTGGTGATGGCTGTCCCACAGGGCTCTGAATGTATCAGAGTGACTTTCTTTTGCATTAATTTGCTTGTCTGGGGGTCTGAACTAGGTGACCAGCAGTTTAAAGCTTAAGTGATGTTTCTGCCTCCTTTGCAGACTTGGGAAGGCCTTTGGATCGTTGTCTGGGTCTCGAGGCACAGGCTGCTGGAGGCGCTGGAAGTGGACTGGTTCCTGGTCATGCCCGGTGGAAGGAGGGGACCCAGCCGGCAGCAGCTAAGCCGTTCAGCTTTGCCTTCTCTCCAGACTCTGGTCGGCGGGAGCTGCGGAAACGGTACTGGCTTGAGAAACAGGTGAGGACAAAGGTGGGGTTGTTGAGACACCTGTGGCTGGGACAGGGCTAAAAACAAGGAGCCTTGATCCACCCTGAACTCTCTGTGGGAGTGTGGCTTTGTGGTGAAAGTGAGGGAACCGTAAGCCCTGTGCTGTGGCATTGGGAGATGGCTCATCCAAGAGGGAACATGTCCTACGTGACAAACCTCTTCCAGCTTCTCTTCTCAGCTCTGCTGTGGCTCATGCTTCCCTCTGCGGCCCCTCTTTTGACTTGATGCATTAAAACCAGCCCCATGGGGGGGATTGTGGAAGTGGTCTCAGCTCCCCTTCACCACTCATTGTGGTCACAACAGCCATGGGTGCCAACCACACAGTGCTCCATATGTCTTTCCTGCAGCACTTCCCAGAGCAGTGAGTCCTAGCAAATGCTGAGTCCTGGTCTCTCTTTCTGGCTTTCCTGCACTGCCCCAGGGAATTAGTGTGAGATGTCACAGCACAGCTGTGACTCCTCCTCCTGCATAATAGAAAGGCAGGGCAGCAGCATGCCTGTATTCTCATTTAGACCTGCTGGTGGCAGATGAAACTAATTCTCACAGTTGGCAAAGACGACCTCCATTTTCTGGGGAAGTTGGGGGCTGAAATAGGAACACACAGTGACATTCAGAACTCCACATTTGGTATGAAAACTGAAAAGGCCCAGTGTTACTTCCTTCTACAGAAAAGATGGCAGACCAGAGAAGCTATTTGCTGCATGCTGAGGCCCTGGTAGAGGTTCATTCTTACAGAGGAGAGCAATCCAAGCCATTTAGCTTTGGCTTTTACAGACTTGTCTGTCTGGGGCAGATGGACAGATAGCCCAGTTTGAGGTTCTTCAGGAGCAAGTGACTGTTGAGACCATGGAGTCAGAGCCCCAGGGTCCTGGGAGAGGGTTGCTTATCTGGTTTCAGTCAGACCCAGCATAATTATGTCTGAACTTCCTCCATCAGTTCAGTCTGCCAGAGCTTTTAGTTGTGCTAGCCTCCTCTGAAAGCTAGGAAAGAAGGAAGTGTGAGAACACTTGCGAGGTCAACCTCTAGGAAGTGTCTGAACTACTCCATTCCATTTTTAGTTACCCTTCTTTTAAAAAGAGGAACTGTGAGCAGAAAGGCAGTGGGCATTTTGCCATACTGGAGAGGGAGGCTGAGTGGTGCTGTAATGTCCTGGTGATGGGTGGAAAGAGCCAATATTAAGTGCTTGGTGTAGCACAGAGTCCTCAATGATTTTTGCTCTGTATCTCTGCTCCTCAGTCTGCAAGTTTACTGAAATATTGCTGGGCATGTCACAGCACTTCTAACAGATCAATCCGTTGTCCAGAGAAAATTCTGGATAAGGGTTTTGTCTGAGCTAAGATGGTGAAGCTCACCACCACCTCATGTCAGAAATATGAATGCAAGACCGCTGTGACCTCCCGTCTAGTAATGAGCAGTCTCAAATTTACAACCCCAAGCACTCTCTGTCCTGGAAAATGTTAGAGATGATGTAGAATGTTTGCCAAGTGAGCGATATCCATCTGCTTCAGGAATGGTAGTGCCATCAGCCTCTCCGCGCCTCCGATCACAGCGCTGATTACTCCAGAGCCTGTGCGTCACTGCCGGATCCCTGAGCTGCCACTGGATGGGAGCCTTCTTTTTGAGTTCCTGTTCTTCATCTACCTACTGGTAGCCCTCTTCATTCAGTACATCAACATCTACAAGACTGTCTGGTGGTACCCATACAATCACCCTGCTTCCTGCACCTCACTGGTGAGTCCCTCAGCAAGTGCCATCCCTCGTGCTTTTTCATTACACAGCTTCTTTTCATGCTTCTTCTGTCCAGGAATCACCAAGCATTTGACATTAAGGGAGTGAGTGAGAGTTCACATGCACCCCCATCAGCCAGGCCGTGTCATCCCCCATTTTACAGGGGAGAAAATACATGGCAGGTGAGAGGGAGGAGTCAGCAGGACTCCTTCAGGGGAAATTTCTTGCAGATACTTGCATGGCCTAGCTAGCCCCTAGGGTTTGAAATAGAGTTGAGACTCCAGGAGCTGTCTCCTGCAGTGAGTGCCCTATCCCAGTGGATAAAACAGAGCCTGAGAGAAGGAAGATGTGCAGATTTACATCAGGATCCTGCAGCAGGTCAGCAGCAGAATTGGGAAGGGGATCAGATCCTCAGCTTGTGTAAAGCTCCCAGTCTCCTTGGTTTCAGTCTTCTTGCTGTCCCAATAAGGTGCACGTGAGCCAGCAAGCCTCACATGAGCAAATCCAGCCTCTGCAGCTGGTTCCGTGTCCTTAGAGCCTCTTGGAAGCACAAAGCGATCCCTCAGTTACCTGTACCGACAGGTGGTGCTGGTGTTCCACTCACCAGCTGGACACAGCTGGCTTGGAAGTAAGAGCATTCTGGTTTGGGCTCCCTACCCAGCAGGATTTAACTGTCATTTGTTTGTTCCCGTCACCATTCAATTTTCTTTTTTACCCAAAGTGTCGTTGAAGTCCCAAACAGCAGAATTCAGTGTCTGCTAACTGTTTGGGCCAGAACATATTAGATGGCTTCACTGAAGAATGGTAAGAGCTGTATCAAGCTTGACATATCCAGAGTCAACATTAAACTTCTAATACAGATCTGTGGCCTGTGACAGTGAAGTTTCTCAGATCAGCTTGGTTTCATCAGGAAGCAGTGGTTGCTACAGATAATTTTTGCGACCGAAAGGGAAAGTGAGCTGATGTGCTCACTCTGGACTCCATTTTGGCTGCCCTTCCTCTGGTTGCACGGGGGCTTTTCCCTGAAGAACCTGCAGCCTATTCTCCATAGTAGGATTCTGGTTCTAGATGTCCCTTTGGCTCCAAAAATATCTGCCTGAAAAGGGGTTTGTTTTGTTTTCTATGGAAATCTCTCCGTGGGAAGGAACCTCCCTGTGGAGGTATCTTGCTTCTGGAGAAATTCCTGTGTAACTAATGTTTATTCCTTTTCCCTCATCCCTAATAGAGAGATTTGAGGAATGCTTACATGAGGTTCTAAAGGTCCTAATGTACTCTCCTGCAGGCAGCTTTCTAGTCCCACCCCATCTGGGTGGTTTCAGAGCCCCTTTTCCTGGTGAAGACGTTTTTTCTTTCCTCCTTCAGAATTTTCACCTCATTGACTACCACCTGGCGGCGTTCATCACAGTGATGCTGGCACGGAGGCTGGTGTGGGCCCTCATCTCTGAGGTAACATTCCCACTGTTCCCTCTCCTGCCTGTAGTACTTACTGCAGAACATCACCAGCCACAGCCTGAGAAAAATCCTGCAGGTTGGAGGGTTTCTTTCCTCAGAAAAGTCTGGGTGTGAAGGACTTAAGATTTTGGGGCCCTTCTGCACTGAAGTTTTTCTCCTTGAGACGGTTCGTGTCCTGCTGAATTGGGCAGCTCTGTTGCCTCTGCAACTGGAAGGATATTAAATGATCCTTCTTGCTTATTTATCTCTGCAGGTACAATACTGTACCCCATTACCTCGTGCTAGTGAAGTGGCTGAGAAAATTGCAAGTCAGGTAGCAAAAAGGCAAATAGGGAGGGTGGCCAAGACGAGAAGAATGAACAGGAGATTAGAGGGGGAAAGGTCAGGAGGAAGATGTCTGACTACACTGAACTAAAGCTACCAGGAATGCTGGTAGAACTGCTTTTCACGTCCTGGTTATTCAGTAACTCAGACTCTGGTCATGTCACCACAGATTTTGAGACCTCTGTGTTTGTGAGAGCAGAACCAGGCCAAACAGATCTCTGTAAAAGGTCATTTTCAGGAAAATTGATGTTTTTGTCCACTGAAATGGTTAATACAACTCTAGGCTAAGCAACTGAGAAGTGTTTAAGTAAATAGAATAAAGGACCAGTTATGTCCTGTTGAATAGATGAATGGAGAAGGTGGGATCTCTGAAGTTCTCTTTTCATCTGATTCCTGCCATTTTCATTTATGTTCACATCCTCTGTAAAACTTCCCATAGACTGAAATTTCTGCATTGAAACCTTCCATGCAAGTTCTTGCACATCCCATCTATTGGCTCTAACCCTTAAGAATCTTTTCATAGTAGAGTTTCCTTCTCTCCTCTGGAGAGTGGAACAAACTTTCTTGATGTGGTGCCTCCCCACCAGACTGCAGTCTGTACATCCACACAATGAGACATGGAAACCTGAGTTTGGGGTTGCCAAGGTGCACTATCTTCTCTTCCCTCAGCTGAGAACTGTGACCTTTCAGAATGCTGAGACCTGATCCTTCTAAAGAAAAGAAAGAGGAAATGGTTTTCAGACTATCCTGGACTATCATCAGAGCAATAAGGGATTTGAGCAAAAGTATTTTCTACTTTGCAGCTCTGAATTTTTTTTTAATGGCCCTATTTTAGTCACGCCCCACAGCTTTTGATTATTTGAATCTTTTCGATTCTGTCAATTATTAATAAAATCAAAGGTATTTACCTTTGTAAGAGAATCAATTTCCTGCTTCTGAGAGGAAGAGAGCAGCTACCCCTCTTGCAGTACCTCCTGGCACCCCTCTCCCTGCTCCTCCTCCACAGGCAACCGACCTTCTAGCACTGCTTGTTACAGGGCTGCTGAGTGTTTCCTCTCCTTTGCAGGCCTCTCAGGTGGGTGCAACATCAGTGATTCACTACATGGTGCGCCTGGTGCTGCTCACCCTCTGCGGATGGGTGCTCTGCTGGACTTTGGTCAACCTCTTCCGCAGCCATTCTGTTCTCAACCTTCTCTTCCTGGGCTACCCGTGAGTGACACCACCTTGAACCTCTTGGGCAGGGGGAGCACAGCTGCTTGGGGATGGCATGAGGCGCCCTGGAAAGCAGAGCTGTTGGCTGTAATCTGTCTCCTTGATTTAGGATTAAAAGGGAAGCAGGAGTGGCTGGGGGATGGTGTGAGGAGGTGGCACTGAGCTGATGAAGTGAGTTACTTCAGTTGCTGTTTGCATGAGGGATCTTTACTGCCACGTGAAGACTGAGCCATTGGGATTGTTGGTTCTACAAATGGGATTTAAAGAAGCTTCTCTGCACAGGTGTTGAAGCTGCAGCCTCTGGCCTTTTAGTGGGGACAAGAGTTGGCCACTGGCTTCTTGACTGGGGCTTCCTGTGTGGTGTCACTCTCATAAGGGCCAGCATCTGTTGAGGTGCCCCCTGCTCCCTGTTGGGACAGCTGCTACTTCAACCATTGTTTTCTTTCTTTCATGGCAGGTTTGGTGTCTACGTCCCTCTGTGCTGCTTCCACCAGGACAGCAGAGCACAGCCTCTCCCTGCAGACTGTGGTTACTTGGTACAGGACCAGGTGGTGGATGATGGGGCTTCAGCTGTCAGCAGCCTGGTCAAAGACTTCTTCTCGCTTCTGTGGGAATCCCTAAGAGAACAGTTCAATAATCCTACGTCTATCCCCACCCACAGCTGCCCCCTTTCCCCAGATCTCATCCGCAATGAGGTGGAGTGTCTAAAAGCAGACTTCAACCGCAGGATCAAGGAAGTTCTCTTCAACTCTCTCTTCAGTGCCTACTACGTGGCATTCCTGCCACTGTGTTTTGTGAAGGTAGCTGTTGTCTGGCTCTCTCTGTGCCCCTGCCCGCCGTCTCCTTCTGAATGTTGCGTGAATTGCTGCCAGGCCAGATTCCTGGTTAATTCCCCTTTTCTCTGTCTCCCCTTTGGCAGCCTGGATAGCGGAGCATGGCTGCATCCGGAGTGCACTAGTACTGCTCCTGGTTGGCAGATAGGTATTGCCATAAATGTGATGCACCTCTAGTCCCATCACCCCACTTACTAACTCCCCTTCTCCCAGCCCCTGTCCTAGGCAGATGGATAGCTGTGTTCTTCCTAGAAAAGAGAACCTGTTGTTACCTGTCTCAGATCCAACATCTTGCCTTTTGAGTGCTTGGATCAGAGGCTTTGGTGGTCAGCCTGTTAGAGCCAACTAGGATGCTTGGCAAACTAAATCCAAGAACCTCTTGTCAATGTGGGGGTTGTATTTTTTCATCTGTCATTTTTCAAACTTGGGCAAGCTCCAGTTGGTGCAGAGAAATGGGCAGGGCTCCACAATCCTGGTAGCAGTCTTGGTGCAATTGGTGCTCTTGGGGCTGTTCTGTGGCAAGCAAACTGCCTTGTTATCTGCTGCTGGAGGAGGAGATGCACCAGCTGCAGGATCATCCCCTGCCCTTTCTCCTTCAGCTCAAGGAGAAGGGAGTCTTGAGTGTTTCCTAAGCTGTAACCCTCTGAAATCACCGGTCCAAAAGCGCATGCCTGTAGTGTCTGGTGTGGGTCTGCTGGATGCACACACAGTATGTCCCTTGTCATTCCTCCTCCTGTTTCGTGGCAGTGGTGCCAAGTCCTTGTGTGGTCTCTTTGCAGAGCACCCAGTACTACGACATGCGCTGGTCTTGCGAGCACCTCATCATGGTGTGGATCAATGCCTTTGTCATGCTCACCACGCAGCTGCTGCCTCCCAAGTACTGTGACCTGCTCCACAGGTCAGCCGCCCACCTCGGCAAGTGGCAGAAACTAGAACATGGTTCCTACAGCAATGCTCCACAGCACATGTGAGTGTGGGGATGGGGAGGGGTTGGCATGCCTAGCAAGGGGCTGAGATGTTCTACTAGATGAGCAAATACCAGCAGTATCTGCTCATCTACTGAGGACGTGTCTCCACTCCCCATGCAACCCTACTGGTCTTCCTGTTCACTGAAAACAGAAATGTCTGCTTTAGAAAGCTGTTGGAACTCCTCCAGTCACTGCTGGTTCCTTCCCAGGAGGAAACTCAGCCACGGAAGAGTATCTTGTGCTGGGGCAGGGGGTGGCCCCCTCTGCTGCAGTGGGATTAGGTTCTTGCACTGCGAGCCATTTGTTCATATTACTGAGTCTGTTTGATGGGCTTCTGATCACCTCTCTGTGCTTTTCCAGTGGGAGCTAGAACACGTCCTTGTGGCAGAGGCTTTGGTGTTTTTCAGGATGCAGTCCATTGCCGTGAACCCTCGTTCAGGGGGTTGGGAGCACAGATGCTAACACTGTGGCATTCTTTCCCCACAGCTGGTCAGAAAACACAATATGGCCCCAGGGAGTCCTGGTGCGACGGAGCCGCTGCCTGTACAAAGCAGTCGGGCCTTACAACGTAGCAGTGCCTTCAGACGTGTCCCACGCCCGCTTCTATGCAAGTATCTCTTCTCCTGCTTGATGCCTTAGGGCTGTGGGAGGGAGGAGAGGCTCAAACCCAGCTGCAGCAGAGCGGACTGTGCAGCACAGAGCTCAGTGCTGTGTGACAGCCTGTTGCTGCTGAACAAAACACCTGCTGGCAGCAGAGGGCCTTTCCCACTGCAGTATTAGTGACCTCTGGGAAACGTGGAAGCCACACCTGCCCTGTCAGTGCTTTCTCATCGAGGTGATGCAGCTCTCCCCTGAGGCAGTGGCATTCCTAAGAGGCTTCTAGTTAACATCCTCCAGGGACATGGGAAAGTGTGTCAGCAGGCCAATAGGTTTATTTCACCCACGTCCCCTCTCTCAAGCAAAATGCCACTTTTACATGCCTTGTTTCTTACTGTGTTTTCCCTAAGTAGCAGCTAGAGATGACTGAAGTACAGGCATTGCTCACTAGCTCAGTGGAGCCCCACAGCATTATGTACGTATTCCCCTTCACTTTAACACTGCAACAAATTACAGAAATCTCTCCTTTTTAACTGTTTCCCTGCAGTTCCTTTTTCACCGTCCCTTACGGCTGCTCAACCTGCTGATTCTCATCGAAGGCAGTGTGGTCTGCTACCAGCTCTACTCCCTGCTGCGCTCAGAGAAGTGGAACCACACCCTCTCCATGGCCCTCATCCTTTTCTGCAATTATTACGTCTTATTTAAGCTCCTCCGGGACCGGATAGTATTAGGCAGGGCATACTCCTACCCACTCAACAACTATGGACTCAAGGCACACTAGGCCGGCCAAACGTGTACCCCTTCTCTTTCTCTTCCCACAGGGCAGGGAGGGACCCTCAGAAAAAAAAAAATATTTTCGTACAGTTCTATTTTTTTCTTGCGACGTTTATAAATATTTAAAATATTTTATATTTTGTATACTATTGTTTTTGTGGGGTGGGACGGGAACCAGTGGCAATTAAATGTCGCTTTATAAACAAGGTGTTTTTTTGGGGTGGGACGGGAACCAGTGGCAATTAAATGTCGCTTTATAAACAAGGTGTTATTTTATATATATATATATATAAAAAAATCCATGTGTATATACCGTATATCTATACCCATACATATATCTATGTGAAGCAACAGGATTGTGTGTGTGGTCACTGTGTCTGCTTTGCTCACAGAACTGCTGTTAATTAGGAACTGGTCTGCTGTAGAATTTGGATAAACTAACAGCCAGTGGAAAAAAGGAAACACAGGGGCCTTTCACCAGGATGAGTAAAGTTTATTTTAGTGACCTCAGTACCAGGAAAGTCTTGCACTGGAAATGTGCGTTGATGAGATATGTTTAGGCAAAGGGAGGAAGCAGTGTGTGAAAAGAGAGGCTTAATTACTGTCAATCAGTAAAAAAACTCAGTTCGTTCTTCTTCCCACTGTTATGAAGATGCAGGTATTTTTAAAAAAATAACAAACTCTTTACTTTAGCCTCTTTCCTGCTGGCAACCTGAGCTCCCTCACCAGGCCAGGGAATAAACTAAATATTGAAATCATAATTTTAGGGTAGCGTAGCATTTAGGAAGAGATTTGAAATAAATAGCTTTATCTTGCAGGTTGGTAATGGAATATTTCGGTCAGTCATCTCTAATTACATGTGTTGGTAGTGTTAAGAACTTATCATTAATGATAGAGGGAATACTTTGCTTTGAAACTGTTCTTCATAAAAGTGAGCTATACTAGACTCTAGTGAAAAAACAGTTGTGGCAGCATCCCATAGAGGAATTAAAACCCAGTATCAACTGTACAATTTATTTAACTGTGCATGCTGGTGACAGCTGATGGTAAGAGTTGATGCTTTAACTCAGCTAATTAAGGAGGTGATAGCAAATGCAATATTTTTGCATTAGATGTCATTTCACAACATCAGCCATTAGTAAAGTGCTAGCTTCTGGTTAAGGAATATGCAGGTATAGGGAAAAAAACCAAACCAAAACGCTACTGAATTTGGGAGAAACTGCAACTACTTTGTTTCTTCTTTCCTTCCAAGCTACACAATACAGTGATCTCTGCTGGCTGTAGGACCCCTGCTCCAGCAGCCTGATCACAAGTCCAGGATGCCTGATAAAGTAGGCAACAGGAGATGCCTCTGAGCATTAACCCCCAAATGAACACGAATGCTTAGGTTTAGTTACTCCTACGCTGTTTCTTTCATGTGGCCCTAGTGTTGCTGGCAGGACAAAGGTACTGGGGAATTTACAGGCTGGAGCCTTTCAATAAAACACAATACTGTGGCTTAGAGCCATGTTATGCTTTATGTAGTAATCCATGTCGACCTTGATTACCTGAGGAAGTACTTCAGGGATAAGAGAAGGTTGGCTTATCTAGAGCAGGCTCTTTGCTGCTCATGGCTTTGTGCAACACCTTTCTTGCACCCAGCTCCAACTTCAGCTCAGTAGCACTTACTACAAATTTCACCTGTTTCTAATAGCTGGCTCAGCAGCCCTTAAACAGTATTTCACATCACATCCAGTAGTCTCTTCCATTTGGACACCTAGATGATAGTAGGCTTATACTCAAGCAACCAGTCAGAGAAAAGAGGCCTAGCTTAGGAAATAGAGATGTGCAAAATGAAGCAAGAACCCTGCACCAGGGCTTTGGGTCAGAGTTAACAAGGGTTCATGCTCTGGCTTTTCCTCCCCTTGCATGCCCGGTTGAAGGCAGGCAGGCCTCTCAGGCAGTGGGCACACCCAGACTGCGTGCAGCAGTTGGGCTGACCTTGCACTGTTGGCAGCACAAGGACTGAAGCACAGCAACGCTGCCGTAGGTACAGGATTTATGGTTTGCTCTCTGTGACTGTGGGGCCAAAACAAACACTGCCTAACTGCAGGTGTGTTAAGGTCCTCCTCATTCCAAGGGAGCTAGGCATTATTTGCTGCCTGTCCCCTTCAAAAACAGTGCCTTATATCCCAGAGGAGGAGTTCCATGAGAAGGTTAAGGTCTAGAGATTGTACCTTTCCCTGTACAGCAGTAAGAACTGCCTGCATGCAGTGCTGTAGATGCAACTGTCTTCCATCTATACACAGGACCCCTAACATGGGAAGGAATCACAGAAGGTAGTTGCAGTTTCCCCTCTTGGCAGAAACACAACAAGGAAGTAGCTAGCACAGTTAGTCTCCCCAGTATAAACTGGACCATCCACCAAGCAGGGAGCAGAAATTATGTCTGCTCAGCATCAGTGCCTGATTAGATCAGTGGGTTTCCCCATTCCTCAAACAGGCCTGCTACTAAGCCTTATTCAGGTGAACACTGAAAACAAGTCCACTCTAATACTTGGTCAGGTCAGACCAGGAAAAAACAAAGACTCATTCCAGATCTTGGTCACTCCATCATGCAAGGATGTCATAATAAATGGATGGTTTTTTGGTCTGGTAACGGAATTGCTCTAGCTTTAGGCCAATCCTCAGAAGAACAGCTTCATCCCACCATTTTGCCATGACCTGGGAGAGGATGAGAGAGGCAGAAAGAGAAGGAAGAATTTTAAAAAGTAGCATAATCACATATAGATGCTCTTGAAAGACTTGGACACAATTCTACACCCTCCCAACATCACCAAAAGACACATTTTCCCCTTTTACCCCAGTAAGTATGGCATCACTGTATTTGGGGTAAAGGCAGCTGTGTGACTTTAACAATTGCAAGACACAGATCTCTCCTTTACGTGAGACCTGTTTCAGAGGGAAGGGTTTAAAGCAGTTACAGAAATGAGAAATGAGAGGAGAGAGTAGTGACCAATACTGGGTTGATGCAAGTAGACAGGGAGACAGGGAACTCTTTCTCAAATATACTTGAAGAGACCCTCTGCCATTTAGGCATGAGTTATTCTGTGTCAATCACCCCCAAGTTAAAGCTTTTCTTTCCAGTACCTGCTAGCTCCTCAAGTGAGCTGTGTGGAACAGCACAAACCTGGTTATGGTGCTTCACGACAAAGCCAGCTGGGGATTTTGTGACCCAGCATTCACAGAGAGAAAATATTCACCTGGAGGCTAATAGGAAGCCCAGCAGTAGAATATCCAATGGGGACCACGAGGCCTGGAATCCCAGTGAAGTTACCAAGCTGCATGAACCTAGGGGAAAAAGCTGTTGTCAGTATTCCTGCCTTGGGACAGCAGCAAATTAATCCTTTTTTTGGGAGAGGCAGCTGTGATTAATCTCTCCTGCCTTACAGCCGGAGCTTCTTCAGTTAGTGCAGCTAGTCTCCAGCTGTTCCCAAACTTTTGTTTCTCTAGCTCTTTTCTTACCTTATGGACCGGACTGTGAAGGACATATCGCTGCTCCCAGTCAGGAGGTCAGATTCATAAATTCTTGGGGCAGTGGAAGGAACAGCTGTGGAGGAATCACAAAGTGACTGAACTTGAAGGGACCTCAGGAAGTCATCTTGTCTAATCTGGCTCAAGAATGGTCAGCTAGTGCACGTTGCCCAGGACCATGTCTAAATGGCTTTTGAATATTCCCAGGGATGAGGATGTCACAGGCTCTCTGGGCAACCTGATGCTGTGCTTGAATAGCAAAGGAAGAGTGAGACAGTGAGCAGTGTTCAAGGAACAGCTCAGTCCACTTAACCACGTGTTTGACATACACTGGTGGTGCAAACTCACAATTTGTTGGGATTTATGAATTAAGCAGTTAGCTTCTATTTAGCATAAGAACATCTGAATACGTAAGTAGATGTCCAGTCCCTCTCGTGTGTGTATGTGCTGGCTCTGCAGCTCCTGTCTCAAGCACCAAGGAAGAGTTTGTCACAGCCATGGATACAGCCAATAAGCCTAGAAATACAGAGCAGTCTTTCTAACCAGGCTGCATTACACTCTAAAGGTGTGAGGCACAGCAAGGTATTTGCACAAAAGTCTTACTCTTGAAATTGAGGAGGCAAAGTTAATGAAGTGACTGTTCTTAAAAGGCTGTTTGAGGACTGGCTCTTTGGCCAGACTGCCAATACCTGGTGTAAGGATACAGTTCACAGTGCTGAAGATCTCTTGCAAAAATCTCATGCTCCGAGTTCTCTGTCGATTTGCCTGCAAGCAGAGAGAATACTGCCTGACTGGGCCCTCCTGGTTCATAAGGTTCATGTTTGATGTTGACAGACTGCCCATTGGAGCCTCTGCCTTTGCAAAAGAAGACACCATTCCTGAAATTTGGAATCAAGACACAGGACAGGTGGCACATCCTCTGTGGTGCCCCCCCATTCAGCATGCTTTGACAGCAGAGAGCAGTTAGAGCTGGGTGACAACTCTTCCCAAATGTATGGGGAGGTTAAGAGAAGCCTCCACCCCACCTTTAGAGTTTCACTAGGTACCTCCCTTCAGCCTTCACCACAGCAGGTTCCTTACCGTAATATAATCCAGAGCTGTGAACTGGGAAGCCAAGGCCAGGTTAGCCCGAGTGTCCAAATTCTGAAATAAAAGACATTGATCAAAGCTCTGCTTGCAAGAACCTGAATTGTGAGAGCCCAAGAGTTCTCTTCCAGGTCTGCTCTTCTGTATCAGTAGTCATCCAACAGGTAGTTTGTCACAGAAGAAGCAGGAGAACCTCAGGTTTCTCACTCACATGACATTTGTTCTGTATTGGCCAGGACAATTCCTGACACTGCTCCAAGCTGCTGCTACTTACCATTTCATGGAAATGTTTATTAAAGTCAGGGTGCAGGAAGTCCCTCATCTCACTGAGAATGCAGATTACGTGTGCTACTCGTGCTTCCTCCATCTCTGGAAGAGAGACTTCAACCACACTGGCTCCCAAACTCTGCAGGTGCTCCAACGCTGTGTACAGGACAGGTAAAGCACAGACAGCATCCCTTGAGTTCACCAGACTTCCCAGAAGGGTTCTGAATCCCCCACCCCTTGCAAAGTTAGAGACCCCAAAGGTCATTGCAGGGCAAGCACCTTCAGTGCACCATGTGGCATGCACTGCTGTAGCTGTTTCTCCTAGGGAAACGCTTTCAACCTAACTCCATCTCAGTATTCCAACAGGGCAGGGGCTTGCAGACAGGTTCCTAACTTACCTGCTGTATTTCAGGCAAGTTTACCTCCTCCCTCTAGCATCTCAGTTCAGCCCAAGAGTAAAAGGTGGACTGACAGTGCTTCTCTGAGCACTACACATGATGGGTGTTCTGTCAGTAGGAAGTGATTATTTAGCATCATGAGATTCCCATCCAAAGCCTCTTCTGGACCATAATGGTAGAGGAACCCAGGGAATACTTAATAGACCAGGTCGACAAGACAAGGTCACTAAATCCTGATGCACTTTAACCAGGCTAAATACCAAGACTTTGGGAATAGTGAGTCTTTTGCAGTCTGAAGAGAATGCTCTTCTTTCTTTGCCCTCAACATCTTCATAAATACCCAAGCTTGCCTACTTCACCAGTCTATGGTCAATCTCTCCTTAGAAAACTCTACATGTAGGAGTGCGAGTGTCTATGGAAATAGGGAGGGTGAAGAAAATACAGGCAAAACCTGAATGCTGTGAACTATCTCAGCCCCAATGCACAGGAGACCAATTACTATACCAGGCATTGTAGACTTTTTCTCCCCCACTTCCAAACACTCACCAGGGTCAATTTTGCTTAGCTTGAACTCTGACAAAGATACCCTAAAGGCATCACTTGGCTGATTTCAAGGAAATACCAGAGGACGGAATACATCACAAAGACCTAGCACTGTATTACTACTGGGCATTATGTTGTGAAACAAAGCCCTCCCTTAAAAGTCTTTTACCATTAAAGCTTGCAGAGTAAGTATTATCAAGCACAGATCTGTCTTTATACACACACAGGCTGAGCACACTGGACTGCATTCTTCCACTGTAATCTGACAAGCCTACAACTGCCGAGCTTTTTAACCCTCAGCACTCAGGAGGGCTTCCCTACTACAAAGCTACTGCTGTTTATCCAGCCAGGCCCCTTTAAGCAACTGCCTTTAAGGACTTCAGGCAAGATCTATTTAACACATACATAAGAGGAGCACCAAGTGACACCATAACATCAGGCACAGTAAGAGACTTACAGACTTTTCCTCTTTACCTTTCTCACAGGCAGACAGGACTTCAGCATCGCAAGCCTAAAGAATAAGAGGAAAGAACTAAGTAGACTTTTGTAACTGCTCTCCTCTTCTTGGTGAGCACACTCACCAGGACTTCAGTCCTCATGGTGCCTTCCTTGTTCCTATCCCTAGCAGTAGTGAAACATAGTCCTCCAGGACTGCCTTAGGCCACATGATCCAAGAGAACAGCTTGCAGGTGACATCCCTAAGGCAAAGGAAAGGTCATCTTTTCCAGAGGAGAGGATATTCCTCCTCTGCACTGTGGCAGAGCCAGTATTTTTTTTACCTCCAGGGAAGAAATCCTCAGCACATTTGTGGGGTTGCATGACTATTTCCAAGCAGTATTAGTTCGCAAGCCCCATTTCTACACTGGAATGATGAAATAACATTCAGCAGCTACAGCACTGTCACCAAGTGGATACACTCTTTTTCCTCATTTGATTTTAAACTTCTGCAATCAGTTCAGAAGCATTGCTTCAATAGAATCATCAGTATGAGGAAGCACATTGCCATCAACTGTAGTCATGCCTCCAACAGACTCTTACTCAAAAGGCTGCCTTAGGAAAAAATCTCCCCACGTTGATGTTTCCACACAAGCTATATTGTCTTCCAAATATAGGACTAAATATGAGAAGCTCTAATGATGACAGGCAAGAGAACAGTGAATGCACTGGGTTCCTTTAAAATCTCATTTTGCAAAGCAGCAGAAAAGAGAGATAGAACAGGCACCTTAAAAAATGTCCAGTCCACTCCCAGTTTTAAGCCTTTCAGGTCAGGAGCACACATATCAGATAGGCTTGCTTTGGGCTGTTTTAGTCCTGTAGGGAACAAACAAGAATTCCTTCTTTTATCCAGGATGCCTCTAGGAAAGCAGAGCATCGGGGCTCCAGGAAGGAGAGGGCTCACCTACCATATGGATAGAGAGGATCTGGCTCAGCAAGGATACTGTAAACAATGGCTGCATCTGCCACTGAGGTACAGATAGGGCCTGTAAAAGACAGATCAGTTACAAAAAAGTGGCAAGAAGTAAATAGTACCTTCCTCCCAGGGTCTTTTCTAGGCACAGATTGCCTCCCACATGAGAACAGCACACAGCAAGGTCCCTGAAGTGGAGCACAAGTCCTCTTACCTACGCTGACTGTGGAGTAGGAGAGTGGCAAGCTGCCATGAGAACTGATGCGCCCAAACGTACCTGGAAAACAAGAAATGGGCACTTAGGTATCAGCAGTTGCTGGGAAGCGCTCACCTAGATGGCTCTGGTGTACCCAGGATAAACAACAAACCCCTGCCAGTCTGTCTGCTGTTTCAGAGCCCAGTCTCTCATCCTTCAGTACCCTGGCCACGATCTGTCTCATCAGTGAAACACATGCATTCAATGATAGTGAAACTGGTTTCCCCCACTAAGAAATTATTTAGTTGAGGGGAAATATGTGGAGGGACATTTTGGAATACACGTATTTAAATATGCAGAAGCAGCATTTATGGTATGGAGGACAGAGAGGCAGGAGCTGGATTATCCACAGCACGAGATAGCACGCCATGGGAGGTCTCACCCACTTCACCAGTCTTCTGCAAGTACTTGTATCACCTCTCTGGCCAGTTACATTTTTGTCATCATCGTTATCTTCCTCAGATGAATTAAGGTTAGTCAAATTGACCACATGTGAAGGATGGAAAGAGAGCAACAGCCGAGTATCTGGTTTCAGATGAAGCAGCTGAGATACTTCAGAATGGTAAACCATTCTCAAAAGCCAGCATGTCTTGCCACGTTCCATGCTGTAAACACTGCCCTGTGCATTTCTTACATCCTTTGTACATTTTCCTTAATTATATTAATTCTTACTGCAAAAACTGCACTGCTACTCCTTGTAACACTAAGAGGGAACAGCTACATCCTGGTTTCATACAAGTCTATTACCAGGTTTAACTTACCAGATACAAATTTGAGCAGCATCAGCCTCTCCACATAACTGGGGCGATGGCAAACCAGCATGGGTGGAGATGCTTTTCACCAGCTCAATACAGATACCCAACTATGTTGGAAACATCACCCAGCAAAGAAGGAAGATTGAAGAGGGGTGAGTGGGTAGACAAGAAAAGCAGCATGCATTTTCTTTAGCATTTGACTTGAGAAAGGTTTTTAAAAAATGCGTTCAACCGACAGTATAGAGAACATTTCCATGCTGCCAGTCTAACCCACATGACTCTCGGGGTGCTGTATTTCAGAGCTGCTCTGGTCAAATTTTACTTGACAGGAATTAGCAGACAAGTGCCCAACTTGTTTGTGGCATTCTGTCTGAAACAGCAAACAAGACAAACACACACCCCTCCATGATTAAAGGGCTCTACCTTTCAGTCCCACCACACCACAGAACGAAGCAGGAATCCTCACAGAGCCTCCTCCATCTGTGCCAATAGCCACCGGGCAGAGACCTACAAAAAAACCCACACATTGGCCTAAGATCAGAGACACTCCATGTTGCCCTGTCCATTCCACGAGCAGCTGCATCCAAGACAGCTCTGTTTAGCCATGAGTTCCCTCCAGTTTCTAAACCCCCTCATAAAAACTAAATGCCTGAGGCACTTTGGCTCAGGACCTTCCTCCCACCAACTCCATGTAGGACCACCTACCTGCTGCTACAGCTGCTGCTGACCCACTGGAGCTCCCACCTGTGAAGTGGTTAGGCTTGTAGGGATTCCTAGGGATCTTGTGGTACCTGAAGTAGACAAAGAGTGTTTATTTTTTTCCTAGGAAGGACTGTGTGCACTACAGGGCAGGAAAAGATCCAGAAACACAGCTCAGGGATTCTGATCTCTTAGTAAAGAGACACCATTTAATCTCAGAAAGTGCCATGTCCCTAGAAAACAGGGTGCAAAAAAGACTTTTGCCTCAGAGTCCAGTCTCTTGTTAGCACAAGCAGCCTATCCAAAAGAGACAGACCCAAAGCAAGAGAAAAGATGCCACACCAGCTCTTCTGTCTGCAATGGCACCGTGCCATTACTGCCTGCCACAGTGCATTATGCAGTCCCAAAAGGTGGAGCAGTTGGTGGCCAACAATCCTTACAGACAAGCAAGTCGGCTCTGCCCTTTATCCCTGCTCCCCAGGTCTCCAGTCTGACCAGAGCCCCCAGGCAGCACAGAGACCTGCCAAGCCGCTGGGATCCAGCCGACCTCACACGGTGAGGAAATGCTGGCACGCTGCTGGAGCCGAGGGGGAGCCCTAATTCCATCCAGCTGCACATGCACCAAGTGTGGCGCTACACAAGGCTTGTCAAGGCCACGAGCACCACTGCTCTGGAACTGAGTTCTCACCGTGGCTATAGCTCGAGAATTCACAACAGTAAAGCAAATTCCTGTGAAGCTGTTTTAGCTACAAAATAAAAACACTTTCTCCTGAGACGAGTGTACCTTTTTCTCACTGTTCTAGGCCTTCAGCCATTACTGAGGCTGAGCAGTACATGATTATTTATTTGTTTTCTGTCACAGCTTTTGTCTCCTACTCATCCTGTAAAACATTCACACCTCCAGGCCTGAAACACCTGACAAACCAAGTTCCTTATTTAGCAGACAACACTTGCATCCTCTCCTTTCTTTTGTTTCAGGAGCCTTCAGGCTTCCACAGCTACTCACTCTGACCCTCAAATCTACAATGCTGGGTTTTCATACCCAGGGTTCTCTCTGTCTGGGGTGCTTCCATTATTTTTTTCCTCACATGCTTGTCCTTATTTTTTACCCTTCCCTGTCTGTTCTGCACAGTCATAGTTATTTCTAGACTGAGGGAAGAGAGAAGAAAGGGATTTTTACCTATTAGGGTTGCATCCAGTTGTTCCTGTCCCTAGTTCATGCATGTTTGAGACCCCAATAATGATAGCCCCAGCCTCTCGCAGCTTCTTGGTCACAGTAGCATCTTCTGTTTCTGGCTCTGTCCCAAGATACACTGTTCCCACTCGGTGATGGTAAGGTACCTTAGCAAGAAGACACCTAATTATTCACTTTAGAACCCTGGCATGGTGCACGTGCACACTTCAACACCACAACAGATCCCAGACATTAGGACTCATGGAGGTAAATAAGGGCTTGGAAGCATCACTCTTCAATTTGTCCTGTGTTGGTCTCTATTACGAGGGACACTTAACCCTTCAATATTTGGGTCCTTCTTCCATTTTCACACTGTGATACAGCAGAGCAGAAATATGTAGATGTCAAAACTCTGACTCCCTGCAGCTGCAAAAAAATCACCTTGTCCACACAGTACACAGCTCTGTGTTCCCTTTTTTCTGTGGACAGAGCTGCAGAATTGCAAATCTGCAGTGCTTTATTAGCCAGGCATCAAGATTAGTTGAATGTCAAAATAACAGATGGACTTATTTTCAGGGTATGCTAAGCACTCCTTCCTTTGAGGCAGCAATAGAAGAATCTGAACATAAACAGGACTCCCACCCTAAGGGCAGGTCTCTGCAGAGCCTACAACAGCCTGATGGCACTGCCAGGAGTATTTACTGGTAGCTGTTGTTAGGCCACAGGTAAAAATCCTTGTCAGCAGGGATTTTCAAAGTAACTTGCACATTTCTGACACGTGTATTTTAAGGTAAGGAGAGAGGGATGCTTTGCCAGTGGAGCAGTCAGTGCCTGAGAAATGCAGACAGTTACACCCACTGCTACAGATGCTTTTATATATTCTCATCTCATCATAAGAGACTGTTTTCCACACCCATCCTGTACTCCCCAGGGATTAAAGAGATCAGTACAAGATACGGAACATGTCTGCTGTATGCAGGACCTGTCTTCACCCTGCAAAACTTGTTAATCCTACTCCCTACAAACCCACATACTACCCCTTATTACAAACATATTCTCAGGCTTCTGCTGACGAGTTGATCTGGAAACCTTGTCGCAGTGAGTTGTCCAGGTTAACCACCTGCAGCAGGAACTGGCAGCTAGACAAGGGAACTCACCACTTTGAACTCTTCTTTCAGACACACTGGGATGCCATCCAGATAAGACAGGGTACATTTATTCCTGTAACGAGTGGTGGAGGCCTCAGCCATCTGCACAGAGGGAAAAAAAAGCACAAAGCATATGTTATATATATTTAGCTGAGCTGAAGGTCATCAGCAGTATCAGAATGGATATCAAAAATGGCTTTCTTGGACGGCCTATCAAAGTTTCCTGCTTCTTCCACCATATGCTGGTGGGAAAGTACTACTTGGAAGCATCTATGCTAATGGATGCCACATAAGCACAGAAGTCCCGTTAAAAACATAGCCATCCAGCAGGAAACATTGCTTTAATGGTACCTCACTTTGCAGGAAGGAAAGCAAACTCATTTGTAGTCCTCTAAACACAGAGGAAGGAAAAATGCACTTATTTTTCTGTGCAATTTATCAGCAGAAGAGCCTCTGCCCCTCCTAATGGATGCCACTGCTTTTGGGGTGGCTAAGGCCCCTTTCCTACCAGAGGCAGACATTACCAGCATTATTTGCTCCTGGTCCCATTGCACTATAGCTCGGAGTGGGGGCGTGGATTTGTCGCAGTCCTCCAACATGGCAATGATGTTCTTGGCTACCTGGGATGGTGTCAGCTTCCCACTCCTACAGGACAGAAGTTGGGACCTTGTTACCAGACCTCCCCACACCACACCCACACACAGGGTTTGTCACCCATGCAGCAAGAGGAAGCTGTCACAGCTGTAAGCAAGAATTAAGCAAGAATCTCTGTGTGGTGATGATTTAAACAAAGTTGACACCGTGCAGACAGGATGATTCCCTTCCTTAAGGGGAGGATTTGCCTACACAGCACACTGCCAACCGTTAGAGTAGGGGCAAGAGCTAGGGGAGTTACCCAGATATTCCTGAACCACCAAATAGATAAACAGGGATGAACAGCTGACAGCTTGACAGAGTCCTCAAGCTCCTGAAAGCTTGAAAGTTATGAAACTCCCAGTATCATGAGCTAAGACCACGAGGCCAGACCCCTTTATACAGACCTCCCAATACAGAAAAGGGGCTCCCAGCAGTACTGTCATAACACACTTTTAACAAACGGCCTTCCCTGCCCCCTGGCAAAAGGCTGTGTCACAGCACAAACACGCCATCTCTGGCTGACACAAAAGCCTCGTGGCCAGGATGCACCTGTAACACCAGACTGCAGTGTCAGCCCTTTGCTCCAAGGCCACAGCCTGCAGGCAGAGGTAGTCCTTGAGGAATAAGTGCTAGGAGTGCAAGAGTATTTATCCGAGCGCTCCACACCTGGCACATGTCCCAGAGGCAACTAGGATTACCAGGCAGCCAACAGCTCATGGAACCTGAGAGTCAGGGGTGTGTTTTCAGCTCTTTCCAAGCTGGACACATTTACTGGGTGAAAGCAGGTGTCATGCTCAGAGGAGCACAAGGAGCTAGGGATCCAAGGGATGCATCAGAGACACACAGTATGTGCAACATGCATAATCTAGATCAACCTTCATCTACTTCTCACTCACGTTTGAGCAAACAAGATATGTAGAAATCTGTCTCAGAGAAGACTGACAATATGCCAAAGAAAATGGCATTTAAATATCCTTGCAGGGCCTGTGAAGTTGTGCTAGTTATCCCAGCTGACTTTCCTTTGTTATTCTGCTAAAAGGAAAGAACAGCAAGGAGTGACACTAAACAGTGGCACCTCAAGGACAATGCTAACAAAGAGATGTTTGAGAGCTCCCGGACAGTAGCAGCCCACGGCAGGGCAATGTGTGGGACAGGTTGTCTCCAGACTACAATTTCACCTACCGGTAGCACTCCAGATAGTCTTTGATCCCTTTGAAGCTAAACCCATTCTCAGCAGAATCAGACCTGCAATAAAAGGATTAAAGGGGCAACTGTGAACCACCAAAGCCAGCTTTGTTTAGACCTGTAGACTTCAGCATCACTGTCCAATGCAAGTTTGGGCATCATTCACTCACAGCAAACCACTTGGACTGCTTAGCCTATGCACTGCAGCTCACACTCTGTCAGATTCCTTGCACACAAGCCAGACAACAGGTGCACTACGGATGCCACAGAAATAAGGGATCAGTCTTGCCAGTATGTTCTAGTTCCTTCATATTCCTACCGAAACACAGCAATCATTAAATTGTTCTAAATGTATTCCAGGTTTACATTTGCTAGTCACTATTGCAACACTACAGACTAGCTGGAATATACTTGTAAAGCTACTCCCAGGACCTCTGCCACAAGTGCAATCCAGAGACAGCCAGCAGTACATACAGGGTATGGTGTAGGAGTGGGAAAAGGCACACACATCAGCAAACTGCATAAAAACTAAGTCAATGGCTCTAGCACATAAGCAATAGACCATTTCTCATCACTAATAAAGTTAATTTCCTGTGCATTATTTTCTCTAAGACCTGTGGTCCTTCTCTCCTCCAAGCAAAGCTGGTGTTCTCTTTGAGATTCCCTGCAGGCAAGAAACAGCACACCTGCAAACTCACTTAAAGGGATCGATGCACTGACTACCCAAACACTACGTCTATCTCCTCTAATAGTGCAACCAGAGCCCTGGCAAGGGCAGAATTTGTTTTCTCCCCAGTAGGCAGACTCCCTTAAGCTTTTCCCTTTCACATTGCTTGTAATTACTGGTGATCTCTAAGTTACAAAAGGAACGATGACTGACAGCACTATTTGTTTTGTGAAATGGCTAGGCACGGAAACAAGAATTCAATCTAAACTGCTGACAATGACAGCTTCCCACTAATGTAACAGTGCCAACACATGTGCTCTTCCACTTCTCTCTTACACACTGCGTACTGACCTTGCATCTATCAGCTGCTTGATAACATCTGAAGTGCTTTGAGCCTCAGACTTGTCTTCTGTAACCCCCGCAGCAACCTCCGGAATAAACGTGGGATCTTCATGAATGTCAAGTGAACGCATAAGTGAGAAGTTGTTCATCCTGAATGAGAATGAGAGTCACTTCTGGAGTTTTCCATCTATACCATGACTAATTTTTCAGACGGGAATCTTACCCAAGAACATTTTGTCTTAGCAGTCTGCTTTCACAGCAGGGAGTTGCAACAGTTACAAGCTTATCTCTCTCACATCTTTCCTAAAGGCAGCATCAAATCTATTCAGCTTGCTTAACAAAGCCTCCTACCTCTTGACATAAGGCCAGCCAGCCTCTGTAAACCCAGGCTGGGAAAGAAATGGTGAAAGTTTTTGATTCAGTTCAATTAGACCTATCATACACAGACCAATAAGGACAGGAATGGAAAGGAAAGTAAAAGAAGAAAGTAGCATAAGCCATACATTCAACAACTAATCCTGTTAAAACAAGCACCTCTTCAGAGGTGCTTTTTCCATGACCTGCTTCAACATAGTTTGTTTGTAACCAAATACAACAGGGGTTGCTGTCCATAGCTTGGACCATGTAAAGCAAGGAAATCAAGACCCTGTCACAGATGTCCAGGAATGATCTGCTGTGTCAGAGCAGTGACACTTGCCTGGGTTTGATTAGCTCAAAAAGCCCATGTCCCAGGTAAAATTCGGGGGTAAGACATTTCTCAGTGTTCTGGGATCTGCACAGATGACCCTTCAAATGATGGGCAAACTATGTGAATCGAGCATGAGCCTGGGGTTCTGACACCTCTTACCTGAGTGTCTCTTAGTACAACATACATGTGAAACCAGTTTCTGAATACAAACGTAGATGTGAGAGAAAGAGGAATGGCTGACCTAAAATAGTGAACATCATTAAAAAGAACTTACTAAAACCTCTGAACTGTAAGTCTGGCTTCACTTCCCCACTACTACCATTCTTTTAACACCACTGGTGATAAGCACAGCATATTTTCACATCCACCAGCTTTGAAAGAAAGATTGCCCTTTAACAAAAGAGCAAAGGCAAAGAGACACAAAGGCAAACAAAAGGCACAAAGGCAAGCTGGTGAATACAGTTTCTATGCACCTGCATGAGTGTGAAAAAAGGTTAATTTCTTCCGATACAGATCCACTCAAATGAGAGTAGTTAAAAAAATTATCTAGTAAACATCTATTAAATAATCCTGCTTGGTCTCCAACCATGTTATGCAGCTTTCCTCTTAAAAAATGTCATTTCAGATAACCTATAAGCAGCGTGCAATGCAAGTACTGCAAGTACTTTAAATCAAAAGAAAAAATGAAAAAGAAACTCCCCACTCTTACCTCATTAAGAATGGCAGTAAGCAGATCTGTCCAAAAGCCTAGGAAAAAAGCAAGCAAAAATGTTGGTTTGCAGCAACTTTGACCCGAACACCTTCTTCACCAGACAAGGAATGCTGAACATGCTCACGATTGCTGCAGGCTCAGAGCACCCTAGAGAGCATGCAATGCTATGCAGTAAAGAAATAGCACAAAAATGGCTTGAAATGCTTTCCCCTCACCTCTCATATTTATATAATTAGAAAGAGTGCATTCTTCTGGCTCTCCTGTCTTTGTCTTTTCCTGACTCAGCACACAAAGCCTGCATCTGCAGGCTACAATACTGTTAAGAAGCATCTATACAGCTCCCATCTGTTATTTTCTTAATTTTCCACAGATTATGCAAACACCGGATAAGGTAGAAGCTTATTGTTTTACTTACTGCACTATTAGAATTTTTCCTGCCTCTCAACCACCTTATGCAGTAAAACGAGTCAACTTGGAAAAGTATAAGAAATTTAGAGACTCTGTGGTAGCAGACATCTGAAAACACTTTCAATACCCTGGTTCCCCCAGTGTAGCTGCATCAGCAGTCCCACAGAGACCAGCCCTGTTCCACCCTGTCTTAATATCCAACGATGGATTTCAGAAACATGTTATGGGATGTACAAATACAGTACAAGTCTGAGGCAAGGCTCACACCACTAGTTCCACAAAGTGCTATGTTACCTCACATGTTGCACAAGAATTACAGCATTTTTTGGAAAACACATGGCTCCTAATCTGCGTCTAATCTAACACAGCACAGTACTACAGGAGATTGAGAATTTCACATTACCCCCTCCAAGAGAGATGTCAGGAAAGGAAATGAGCTCTTTGCTGTGCAACAGAAGTGGTCACAAAGCAAAGGATAACTAGGTATTCTGGTTGTTGTATCTCGAAGCAAGCCACTCCCAAGATATTCTCAAAAATAAACACATCCCTAGCTTTCATCCAGGCCCAGCCAGACACTAAGCTCTGTAACAGGTCACACTGCTGAAAGGAAACTTGTCTACCTTGATACTGGCTCAAAAAGAAAGGCCAAGCAACGGCAGCAGCAACAAAATCCACCTGCTTTCAGCAGGAGCTGCTGCGAGGCGGGCAGTGCCCAGGGCATGGAGGCTTTTTCCCCCCTGCACCTGACACCGAGCAGGGATCAGCCCGCAGGCTCCCAAGCACGCCAGGGCCCACCCGAGGGGCGCACCGGGGGGCACAGCTGCCGTCAGCCCCCTGCTGAAAACCCCCGTCAGAGGGCGGAGGGACCCAAGTCCCTTGACGTCCAAGGAAAGCTGGTGGCAGCTGTATTTCGAGTTTGATGTCAGCTTTGGGCTCTCCACACCCAAAGACACACAGGACACCCTCGGCCAGCGCTCTGAGTCCCCGCAGCACCACACCCGGGGAACGGGGTGAACCCGAGAGCGCACAGAGAGCCACAGCCTCGCCAGAGAGCCCCGCTCCCTCCGAAACCCCGCCCGCTTTTCCCCGGGCAGCCGCGGGTTTTACTGCCTCGTCTGCCGGCGCCCACTCACCGTGTTGGCCACATGGACGAAGAGGCGCAGCCCGGCGCCGCACAACCGTGGAGCCCACTGCGGAGAGATGACAGGTGAGCGCCGGCCCCGCCGCCCCGCCGCCCC
>WBMZ01003498.1:0-129059 GCA_013400975.1 Atrichornis clamosus | reverse complement strand
GGTGCGGGGCTGTCCCGGGCCGCGGGGCGCCCGCCTCCACTCACCTCGGCGCCCTGCCCGGAGGACCAGGTGGCCGCTGCCGCCAGCGCTCAGCAGCTCGCCCGGGCGAGTGGGGCAGCGCCTCCCGCCGGGGCCCGCGGGATGGGAGGGAGGGAGGGAGCGAGCGGGATGGGATGGGATGCAGCGCGGGGGAGGTGCCGCGGGGCCCCGCCCGCGGGCGGGGAGGTGGCGGAGAGAGGCTGCCTTTTGTCCGGGCTCCGATCCTGTGCCCGGCACCGGCACCCCCCGCCCTGTGCGTGCCCCGCGGGAGGCGGCCGGCGGCCCTTTGTGCGCGGGGCGAGGCAGAGGAACGGAGCGGAGCGGAGCGCTCGTCCCCGCCCCGGGCGCGCCGGCCGCGCTCTCCTCGAGCACCTGTAAGGGCTGGGGAGGCACCGCCGCCTCCTCGCTGCGGGTTACAAAGGGCAGGTGCTCACCAGGTAGGGAGGCGTTGTCGTGCGTGCCTTCTTCACTGAGAAGAGGTTATTTCCAGGAAGGCCGTTGCTACCTGTACGAGTGTCGCCTCATCTTTCGGAGGACTGCCTCACTTAAGGACCATCATGGCTTAGTGGCAGTGCTTGGGTAACGGTTGGACCCGATCTTGGAGGTCTTTTCCAACCTAAGCAATCCCATGATTCTGTAAGAGCAAGGAGGTACACCATGGGCCACACAA
This sequence comes from Atrichornis clamosus, assembly GCA_013400975.1. Lineage (NCBI taxonomy): Eukaryota > Metazoa > Chordata > Aves > Passeriformes > Menuridae > Atrichornis > Atrichornis clamosus. The sequence goes on along the minus strand of WBMZ01003498.1, from coordinate 128,350 downwards.
AGTTTTGCGGCCTCAATTCTGATGTTCCCTGGTGGTTCAGTGTTTGGCTTCCAGCATTTTGTTTTACTTTTATTGGCATGTGTATATGAAGGTAACAGCACTTTCTGTGTTTACGTCTTGATCAGACAATGGAACAGTTGGAAGTGGATTCAGTGTCCCATTATCAAAAAAAAAAAAAAGAAAAAAGAAGCAAAAAATAGCAACAAACCAAGCAACAACAGGTATTTGCTTTTTTTATTTGGGTATCCCCAAACAGTAAAGCCTTTGTGAGCAAAACAATGCGCAGCATGTGCTTTCGTGTGCTGTGTGAAAAACAGGTGGTGCAGAGAAGACATGTATTTCATGGGAAGCACCCAAGGTGTGTCCCTAACTACCACACAGGTCTTCCCAATCCCTTCTTCTCTCAAGTGGTCAGCAGTGTTCCATGCTACTCTCTACTTCCCTGCTGCAATGGTGGTTTGCGTTCATGATAATTCAACTGCAGGTTTCAGAAACTAAATTTTCAGGAAGAATATTCCAGAACTGAGTACAAAGTACATATTTCATGTACTTTCTATTTCTTGAGCGAGAGGCTTCTGACTTTTAGAAATACATCAGATGACAGAAATATGCTGTGTCCACTTGTCTTAATAACATGACATACTCTTCCTCAAAGCCCAGTGACCCAGGGTAGTGTCAGGAAATGGCCTACAGAAACAACATTTTGGAACCTAACAGCTTCTTATGGCAGCTTAACCCAAAATGTGGGTCAAACTGAACCTGAGACGCAAGTAGGTAACCAAGTCACCTTAGCAGCAGCCATGGTCTGTTCTCCACGAGATGTCCTGTGCTCCAGTATGTCTGGAAAAGAGCGACCCTGTGACACTTCAGCAAAACAGGGGACTCTGCAGAGAGGCAGTGCAGGTTCAGATATATCACTGGTTTTTCTTTTTTTTTTTTTTCAGTACCTCACAAGAACATTTTCAGTGTTGGTTGAAATGATCTGGTTGGTTGTCCAGGGAAAAGGGCCAGTTAATGATGACATGAAAGAGCAGAGAGAACGCCTTAATTTGGAGATACCATCAAAAATAGCTTTGAAAGAAGTCTCTGAAACACAAGGGAGGCAGCAATCAAACATACAATTTAGATTTCAGTTCTGTTTTGTGTTGCAGGCATTTTTTGATCTCTCTCCCTATAGCTGCCCTAGAGCAGTAAACCAGTGGGGCTAGGGTTCAGTGTTAAACCACAGCACTGGTCATCCTCTGTTCTGTGCCCTGGCTGATGGTGTCCCCAGTGTGGTTCTGTCCTAGCAAACCAGCAGTCCCTGAGGCAGCTCCCAGCACAGCTCAAGGGTCGGCGTGTGCCAGGGGCCATTCCCAGCCCTGTCTGCATGCAACCGACCTGTTTCAGGAGGTAAGAGTTTGGTTGTGCATGTGAAAGCCATGTTGTGCCAGCTGGTTCCCGTGCCAAAGGACAGCTCCCGACCTGCTTTATTTGCTAGTAGAAACACGAGGGGTTTGACTTTTGTGATCCGTGCTGTGTCAAACCAGAACCTTAGGCACTGGCTGGAGTCAAGCAGTGAGAAAGCAGACTGAAGATCTGAGCATTTTATTGCTCAAGCAGGATTTCTGCAGAAAACTTTGCTCAAAAGAAGATATAGTTGCATTGGCTAGTAGTATCAGAGTTTATGGAAGAAATGTACCTTATTATTAATAAACTTTTGTTTCCTTAGAAATGTTATTTCTTCTACATTAAGTAAAATATATTCATTAATACAACATTGGCTTTTATACTCCATGGAAAATACTTTTGTTTTGACTAATACCAAGAAGCTGGGGTGAATTTCAGCAGGAATCAGTTAAATTTCAAGCAAATGTCAAGAACAGATGGCATTTAGGAGGTCTGAAGAAATTAATAAAGAAAGAAAGAAAGTCACTAGAGCAAATTTGTGCTTTCTCATTACAACAGCTGAAGGTAAAAGTGGGTTGGAGTGAAGTTGAATTATCTTAAAATATCTGTCCTCAATATGAGTAAGGTAGGATTCCTAGGAATTGTAAACCAATAAAATATTATGTCTCTGGCAAAAATTATACCACAGAGCACCTCCTTCACACACATGTACGTGGTATTTCTGGTGCTGTCAGTGTGAAAATGCTATAAATAAATACGGGGCTAGTTTTGATGACTCTTTTTAACTTCTCAACTCTAACAAAAGCTGGGATGAGAAAGCCCAGAAGGATCTAACAAGGACATGCTCATGTATTGCACAGATGATGAGGATTATGGATGGATAAACTCTGCAAGGTGTTGAGATTCGCTGGCATAGCTGTGTTTTGAGAGTCCAGCTGGAAAGGTAGAAGACAGTATTTTCAGTGGAGGGAGGACCTTTAATTCAGGAATTAACTTCTGATCTGTGCCTCTTGCCAATTGGTCCAGAACACTCTAGAATACACATTTTGGGCATAGTCTTAAGCTGCATATGGGGAGTTTTAGCTCAGGCATTAGGAAAAAAGTTTTCACAGAATGGGTGGTTAGGCACTGGAATGGGCTGCCCAGGGAGGTGTTTAAGGAAAGACTGGATGTGGCACGCAGTGCCATGGTCTAGGTGACAAGGTGGTGTTCGGTCATAGGTTGGACTCGATGATCTCAGAGGCCTTTCCCAACCTCATTCATTCTGTGATTCTGTTAAATTTTAAGGAGTCAGAAGAGGTGTACAAGGAGTCTAAACAGGGAATTATTACCGTGTGTTCTCTGTGCTCTGGTGAGATTCTATGTGCACGTAATTCAAGCGAGAGCAGAACTATGGCACTATGGGATGAAATTTTCTTAGTACAAGCTGTACCCATTTCTGCCAGTTATGGAGTCTGGAGGGGCGACAAAATGACAACAGGTTGGCTTTCAGGGAGAGATTACATGAACTGTGTCTATCGAAAATCTGAAACCTTTACTGAGCAACCAGTTTAAGCCACATGTTGTACAGACTCAGAAACTGTCTGTAAAATCACAGTAATGCACTGAGAAGAAATACACAGAAAATTAAGACTCAAAGCTGTTATTTGCAGATGTTCTCCAGGGTAAGTTAGGGGGATTCTTGAAACATGCTGAGAATAAAATAGTAATGACTGTCCACAGGGAAGAGGAAATTCAATTTTATTTTTTTTTTACGTAAATTGACAATGAGTTTCCTCTTTATAATTATAGCAATAATTAGTGAATGATGTAAAGCAATTCTAACTAAAATTAAGACAGTCTAAAAAATAAACCCAGAGCAATAGAGATATGTGTAATAAAATACAGGGCTGAAAAATTTATTAGTGGCAAATATAGTGGAAATGTGAATAAACTGGGGCAAAGAAGAGCCCAGACTTTAGAGAATCCCATTGGTAAGCTGCACAGTTCCATGTTTTTACAAGATGTGAGCAAAATATATTACTAGAAAATCTAGCCTGTCTTCTTATTACACTGTGAACATTAATAAACATGACTCATAAGTTCAGGGGACACTACGCAATCATACTCTGCTTTCTGATGGTGTAAGGTATCTCCAGAAATTCCTCTTTCTCTGGTATGAAATATTTACTTTCATACAAATCCTATGAACTCAGTAAAAATAACATCAGTCTCTCCATAAATAATAGAAAGACTCTTGATTTCAAGGTTATTCTAGGGCTTAAAATTCAAGCTGAATGTGCTAGAAATAGTTGTAGAGACCACAGTAGTCCTTTTAGCCTATAGGAAATTAGCTTTTATCCAAAGGGTGCAGCAGAAGATTCAGCTTGTTATGGCTGGATACTCCTTTTGTGTTCCCCAGAGTTCTTGATGAAACACGGGACAGTTGCCATAACAAATGGGAAAGGAACTGGCTTGGGCAGGAATCAAATGGACAAGACACTCAAATGTGTGCAGTGAAAAGGAAGAGAGCTAATTAGCTACAAGGAAAAAGAAATGTGCACACCAATTGCTCTTTGATGCCCTTGCTGAACTCAGTTTAATCAAAAAACAGTGTAGAGGCTTGGGCTTTAAAAACCAGATGGTCCAATGAGAGACTTCTTGTCACTATTTGTGTGAAGACACACAGGATTCTGGAGATGAAGTCATCCACTGTAAACCTCCTACCAGTTATTGCCACAGTTCCCTGAACTAGTCACTGGAACAAAAGTAAAGACACACTCCAGTCATATAAGATATATGAGGAATGAATAAACCAGGACAAACATTATCTCCAGGGAATCAGATGATAAAAGGAGAATCCTTTGGTGGGACCTTCCTATTGGAAGGTACTAGGAAACCTTTAGCAACAAGAGCCAGGACCAAGGGAAACTGTAGCTAACGTGGAGAAAGCCTATCATTTACGCGGCTTTAGAAAGGCAGGTTAGAAACTCCTCTAATCTTGTGAAATCCAGAAAGGGCTTTTTCCATGCTTTTCCATTCTAATCGAAAGCATTAGCAGCAAAACGCAGGCAGAGTTTGTGCAGCTGATGTGCCATGGGTACCCTGCACAGCAGGGCTTCCAGAAAGGGCCTGGAAGAGCAATGCAATTTTAAATGTCTGTCACAAGGCAGAAGGGAGTTTCCTGCAGGCATGGGGGAATCTACAGGGCAAGCATATCCTCATATTTTGATTGATTTAGCAAATATGTGCTATATCTAGCAAATTCATGCTGGAAGTGGCCATGGAAAATCTGTCCTGTTGTTTACCTGGGTGGCTGGCACAGAATCAGACTTTTCCCCCACTCCTGGTGTCTGTAAACTGTATCTGCTGTGGAGTGTGCGATCCTCTTTCCTCTCCTCCCTTCCTTCCTTTTGGGGTAGTAAGAGCCAGGCCAGGTCTCTCGTTAGCGATCCCACAGCCTTTAAAGGTGTGGGGAGGACTGACAGATCTTCCTGTAGCCCCAAGTGTGGAATATATCTAAATGGAGGGAGGAAGATTCCCTGGCTAGAGATTTGGGACTCTGAGATGCTTAGGTGCTGTAAAACTCTACAGCTTCAGGCTGCAAGGTCTGGACTTCATCAGCTAAATAAATTAGTCCTAATATGTGTACTGGGGACATAGCCACAAGCAATAAAAGTCATATGGAAGCATGAAGCTGTAAGTCCATCCTGCTAATGGCTTGTGGAAGGGCCTCAAATTCTGCCTTCACTATTCACATTTCAAATTTTGTGTCTCTGTCTTTGTTGTCATAGTGACAGAAGGCACCACGAATATTCTGTGGGTTTTTTTCTTTGTCATGGATGCAGAACATCCCTTGGCATGTGTATGTTTTCTGTCCCTACTAATTGCTTTTTAACTTAGCTTCCCCAAGAGTTTAAAGAAAAAATTGAAATAATTAATGGAGTTCACTGTGCTTATGTTCAGTACCATTGACAGTAAACACAAACATACACAAGCAAATGCAATACACACTAAAGGACTTGGGCTGAATATCATGATTAAAAATATGTTGCAGGTACTATTTGTTTAGATTTTCAGTGACCACCCAACAGGGAATCTCCTGGTGGCAGTAATGAGGGCTTAGACACCTGTATTGAACACAAACAGCTATAACTGCCTGAACCTGAACCTCACATTTGGCTTCTTGGATCATATTTTGATGTTGAGTTGTTCAAATACAGAACTGCCACCTAATTCTGCTTATGCAGAGAAGAGGCAGAGAGGGAGAGGAGGGTGGAAAAGTTCCTGGGACTAGAAACACAATGTGCTTTGGTCTGCAGTATATGAGGTAGGGATTTCAAAGTCATAGGTGCTCCTGTCTTGTTCCATGGGAAACACACAAACTAGGTCACAGTTTTGGGCTGTGCACCATGAAACAACTGAAATGTAACAATAAAGATGCATAGTAAAGGAAAGAAATTGTTTGGGACTGAACAAAAACCATGGACTTTCTTTAAAAATATTAGTAGAGCATGTTAGTTTTGGGTACATCTGGTGTGGTGGCAGAGAATAAATGAATTTGCAACCCATGAACACGATTAGAAGAGTGGTGTAACATGGCAGTAAGAAGAAATGTCTGTGAACAATTACGTGAAAGCTGAGGTGCATGCAAATGTTCAAAATGGACATTCATGATTTACAGGTCAATCCATATGAACTCTACGGTGGATCAGTGAAATTTATTTTTATGCCACTCTAATTAACTTTTCTAACTCCCAAGCTGACACACTTGCATATAACACCTGTAGTGTCCACTTATAGATGAGTAGACACGTCAGTGGCAAGAGTATCGTGGGATTTATAGTGCCTGGCAGCAGTAGCCTGGGTTTTTTGCACAACATCCACTTTCCTCCCTAAATCAGGAGAATTCCAAACATACCCTATGGCTCAGTACCTGGTCCTATCATATACTATAACACCAGGATTGCTAAGTGTGCATCTCTGTGAAATGGAAGGGGAATGTAAATCTTCATAGACTGAAAGTTAAAAATTTCAGTGTGGTTGGATACAAACCTTATGGAAAACACAAGTAGCTTCTAGCAGCAGCTCTTAAACAGGGGGTAAGGGTGGAGCCTTCTCAAATGAGATTAGTTGCCAGTGAAATTAAGGTATTATCTCAACTTTCTATATTTCAGTGTTCACACACATTTGGAAATAGAGTGTTGACAGATGGTTCTCATGAACTACATCTGGAAATATGTCAAAGTTGACTGCATGAATATTATTCGGATAGGATATGATGGAAAGATTCATGGACTCCAGATAATGCATATTTCCCAGTTAATTGAAGGCTATAATCATGGTCGATGCAGAACCAGATCAGTATAAGGTGTATTTATCTCTCAGATATGGGTAAGAATTTCCTTGGTGGCAGTGGTGTTAGAATTTAAATAGCCCTTCCCTTTCTATGTTAGCTTAAAATCTTTGGGTATGTATGAAAATAGACCTTTTCTCTTGTCTTGTAATTATCACTCTTTAAAAAATTCTCCCTGAAGACCCTTAAATGTGAGTGGTCAGGTAATGTGTCATTCAAGGCAAAATTGTAGGATAGAGGTAGTTTGCAATAAATTGAGTTAAACATTCCTTTTTTCCCCAATACCTTCAAATCACAAATTTTTACAAGGAAAAAACCTAAGAAATCCCATGAGATCATGTATCCTTTGGGAAGAAGTCACATGAATGGACTCAATAAGGAGAAGGTTAATCTCCCATACATGCAAAATTTTAGTTCTGAAAAGCATGGATGTGCTTGCTTTGGGTGTTAACTTGCTTAGAAAGTGGTCAAGGAAAAGCAGGACGAAGAGGGATTATCTCCCACAGGAGGTGGGGACACACATGGTTTGTGGTGTCTACGTGCATGTGTTCAGGTACTTTTTGTGTAAAAGCAACCAAGACAAGTAACCACTGTGGTGGTAACCATGTCGCTTCAGATCTGCTGGTTTCCTGCTCAGTGTTCATCTGAGAGAGCATGAGATCGCTCTTGTTAATGTGCATGGTTACTGTTTGCTCAAACATAGAATAATTTTTTTTTTTCAGAATGAAGCATGGTGTGCTGAACAGACGTCTGGGGGAAAGGGAGGTACCCCCCAGCATGCCAGGTAAGATGCAAGTAAAGGGAAATGCAAACATATGTGTCCCCATTGTCTACCTCTAGCGAGAATAAGAGCAGACATTAAAGTTTGAAACCTTAATTAAGCTCTACATGGACAATTCAAGCAAGCTGGATTCCAAATCATCTGCTGTGGGCCATATCTGAGAAGACTGAGAGATCTGACTCATGTTCCAGTACAATCTACAGTGGAAGGATCTTCAGCTTTTTTCCACCTGGCAGTTCCTTTCAGCACAATGATGCACAAATATGGCTTTTGTGCTAAACTAATACATAATCTGGACTTTCTAAGAAGAGTCATCTAAAAGCAAAGTGAATCCCAACTACTACTGAGCCCTATCACTACATCAGAGTTAAACTTTGTGGTCTTGTGCCTGAAACCCCTCAGGAGGAGAGTATAATTTTGTCAGAATAAAATTATACACAGTACCTCTTCACAGCTGGGAATAAACAATTGGATCTCAACCTAATTAACATTAATAACTTTCTCTAGCTACGCAGTTATATTCATCCTAGAAGCAAGCTGTTCAGTACTCCCTAGAAGAATGCTCTTCTAGGCTGGCTAGTTGGTTGGAAGTATTTTCCGAAATAAAAGTCAGGATACCACTTGATGGTCTTCATCCTTGATCAGGATTTGTTTTCCTTCGCTTCTAACACTCAGTGTTTATTAGATTGCAAGATCCGGCTTTCAAATTTGGTTAACATTTCAGCATGAAGTATTTTTACAAAAGATGTCTGAAACCTCAAGGTAAGTTTCTGATGTGCTTTTTAAAAAAAAATATTAACATTGCTTTCCTTGTTAGGAAGAAGAACACATCAGTCTTCCCTCATTAAATAAGGAGAGTCAATGTTAACAGTTCTCCCTGAAATAGGGAGCCTCTGAACCTAGCAGGACACTGCATCATACGCATTTTTATGTGTAATGGACCATGAGATTTCTTAACCGAAATGAATAATGGAAAACAACAACAAGCCCTTAGGTGTTCTAAAATTGAATACTATTTGTCTCCTTTAAATGGAAAATAAACACTTAAATGATTAAGGCTCAACATTATTAATTTACTACAGGCTTGCCTGTTAAAAAAGACCAGCTCACAGAGTGTAATTTTCTTTTAAAAACGCATTTAAACCTAAATGGGGACATTAGGCATCTGATAAAGTGATGGAATAAGTTAATGCATATATTTGGTTTTATTCCTGTCGTATCACTTCCGAGTGTAAATGAAGCCTTTGAATGGAATGAAAATTAATAGACATGTAAGTATGTGCAGTGGAAACACACAACAACAAAGCTTTAATGGAATGCCCAAATAATGTTTTTAAATTCCTGTAGAGTATCACTCGAGGAAATCGGAATATTCGAAAAACAAAACCAAGGAACTTCAGTCTGTCTCCAATGTACCTTGCTTCGTATCAAGGTAACCTTCAGGAAAGATTTTATACAGCAGTGTTGCATATATTGCAGAAAAAAGTGTAGCCTCACTGTAGAATATAAGAAAGAGTTTCCAATTAATTCTGTAATGTAACTTACTAAAAGAGTGTAACTTAAGAGCTAGGAAAACACATGGTATTTGATTTAGAATACTGTTCAGAACTTAAATTATTTTCTATCCTTTTTTCCTTTAAATAAATGTATTTTTATATGCAAAATAAAAAGTTGTGTACTTATGAAGTAATGTGTCCCTATTGCTTGTGTTCTTCCTGAAACCCATACATCATCACATTATTTTTTTCAAAACCAGTTTCATTGTAGTGTTTCTACCTAATTACAATTTATGCATTTTTTCTTCTTTGCATGAATAAAGGGAAAAACATCTTCTATATTTATATATCCCTTTCAAACTTCTCCAAAAACTCATTCAATAGAAACAAAATTTCCTGATGTATGAAAGGGAGATGGATAACAACATATTGTATTGTTTATATAAGAAGTTCATATAAATACAAACCCATTACTCTGAAACCTTTCTTATGGGAAGTGCAAGACCAATATAGAAGCACAGGGCCTAAGCATTCTACGTATCCTCAGAGCAGCAGAGGGAGGGACAAAACCTGATACCCTGAACTGCTTTGTGGAGGCTGTCTGGGATACCTTCACCCTGACTAAGACAATGTACTATGGAGCCTGTAATGGTTTTGAAACTGCAGCAAGTTCTGTAATACTGTATCACCAAATGAAAGAAAATGATATTGTTTCTGTGCCCCCTCTTCTGTAAGATCTATGAACATTATTACCAACAATTGTTTTTTATTTTACTTTAGTTTCTTTGAATCGACAACATTGCAAAAGAAAAGAGAAATAGCTCCAAGTACCTCACACAGCAGAACTGTAAGGAAACATAATTCTTCTCATCTGTAGCCTATGAGTTTACTTTGGAAAGAACCTTAGCACTTACCCGATCTGTGCAGGATGAACAAAGCTCTTCTGGATGGGTACCAACTTCTATTAGTTTTGGAACATGCTCATGTTCCAGACTTCTTTGAATTTCCTTTTGTTAGCTTGCTTTTTTAGTTGACTACGCACACTCTCTGAGAATTGCAGAATCACAGAATTGTTAGGGTTGGAAGGGATCTCTGGCGATCATCCAGTCCAATCCCCTGCCAAGGCAGGGTCAGGAAGAGCAGGTGGCACAGGAATGTGTCCAGGTGGGTTTTGAATGTCTCCAGGCAGGGAGACTCCACGACCCCCCTGGGCAGCTGTTCCAGTGCTCTGACACCCTCACTGTAGGGAAGTTCTTCCTCATGTTGAGGTGAAACCTTTTTATGGCGATTTCTCCCTGTCCTGTCACTGGGCCCTGCTGAAAAGAGCCTGGCACCATCCTCTTCATACCCACCTTTGAGATATTTGTATGTATTGATGAGGTCTCCTCTCAGTCTTCTCCTGATTAAATAAACAGGCCCTGCTCCCGCAGTCTCTCCTTGTAAGAGAGAGGCTCCAGTCCCGAAATTGTGGTGCTTCACTGGACCCTCTCCAGTACAAGGAGAAATGAACATGACTACAAACATATTCAGTAAGAGAATCAAACACTCATTCTGTTTTCTTTATATAGGTACATTTTATTACAGACTAATATGAAACCATCTCATATTCATATCAGAATTACTGTAATTACTTGTGAGCAAACTTAAACCGGTCTTGGATGTTTATATTTATTGCAAGCAGATTTGTATCTCCTGCTTATATATTCTACATAAGGATCCAAAATGTGGCTGAATATAAACAAGTTATATTTGGTTGTCTACAGAAATAAAAGTTAAAAATAGCACTGAAAAGAAACTTTACAGTAATGTATTCACACACTGACTCTTCAAATCAAATAAATGAAGCAGTATAGGATAATTTGAACATTAGATTTGAAGGCTGATTTATTTTCAAATAAATGCACCTCTAATTGTACAATTAAAAATAAGTGTCAGTATTTGGTGCTGATGACTACAGACATCTTTAATGTTTAAAGCACAGATAACTACCCCCCAGCCCCCATACAGCAACTTCCGCAGATTCTACTTTACATTAGATCATGAAAGAACACCTAAAATGCAAAGTGTACATAGCACAGAATTTATGTCCGAGACAATGCAGATTGAAATCTTGTGATTTGCATAAGGTAAAAAAAATTAAAGCTATATAAACTGATTTTTTGATTATTCTGCAAAGTAGAATCATGTATGTTTTCACTTTTGTAATGCTTTCACAAATTTCCATTAAAGCTTTTTTAACAGAGACAGTAGCATGAGCAAAATGATCCCACTGGCTTCCAAAAGAAAAGTGCAGTTCCTAGTTAAGCTGTTTTTTTCCTTTTATTTTTGCAAGCCAGCTGGGTCAAGACAAACAGGCTAATGCAAGCAAGAAAGTAAACTGTAAGCTTTTACATTAAGTGGCTGAACAAACAATTATTGTACATGGTAAAACAAAAGAGATTTTTTGCCACAAGCCACTGCAGGAATATATGAACTTCTGTGGCCAAAAAGCTTGAGATACTTCCTAAATCTTCACATACATTTGGTTAGCGCTTACCAGTTTCAAGACATTTACAGAAGCAGTAATGGAGACATTATGCTGTTAAAGCTGCAACAATTTAAACGAGGCAAGTTAGGAAGTTACATAGATTTTTAGACCTTTCCTCTTTAATTCTCTTTTTTCTTCATACATAAAAATCTGTCTCCTTTCAGTGTCCCACCCATCATAAAACACTCTAATGCATTTTGATCTAACTTCTACTTTTTCAGCTCTGTATCATCTGATCCATTTACAGTGAAACTGCCAAGTTAATACCTGCTGCAGTGGACTAGGTTTACATGGCAATAGTAACAGGGCTGAAGCAAAAACACATCAAGTGAAGCCAAGTTGATGTTTTATGTTCATTCCATTAAACAGTCTATTTTAACAAACAAACAGCACCAACTTTTAAGGTAAAAGTATTACTAAATGAAAGCAGAAACTTCCACTTAAATTCAAGCATTCTTTCTCCTCCAAAAAATGCCATGTTTAACTGAAGTTTCTCAAGCACATATATAGGTGTTTCAGCCTGAACAATGTTGTCAACAATTTCTAAGTGCAGGACTACATGAAGTTTGCAATGAATTGCTTTGTTAGGAGGCAGAACAGGAATGCAGCATTTTCAAAAACATCAAGCAAAAATTTCCTTATTTAAGGCTAAAAGATAGAACTTACAAAGTAAAAAAGCAGGAGGCTTTATAGAGTAAAAAAAGCTAGCAGTAATAGTATAGCACTGCAAGTACAGCGCTCCAATCACTGCTACCACAAATCCCAACAAAACATCGATAACTTGGGTGAGACTGACAGCGCAACAGACCTGTATTTCTAATTTGACATTCATTAGAATTTTAACATTCAGCCACAACTCCACTCTGAGCTAAATTTAAGTGGCCAAAACTCATAGGTATAAAAAAAACCTTCAAAACATATACTTAAAAAAAAATAGAAATGGTGTGTTAACAAATGTATGCGTAAAACAGATTTATAAATAGCTACAGTATGAAAAATATTTCAGTGCAAAGGCAATTTTAAGATTTCTAAAAAATACATTACAAATAATTTGTTAACTACACACAAGAAATTTGTCACTGCTACTGGTATAAAATGTATACCCATAATAACTTCTTAAAAATATATACACCAGTGTTTTATGTAGGGGATGGTTCTAACTGACCAACATTCAAAGTCTGCAATGGCAAGTATATGTACACACACCCACACATGTGTATGTATTTCAAAACACTACTGCTATAAGGACATTCTTTGAAACTTAAAAGTGCTACGAGTTAAATGATAAAAAACCTTTGTATGTGGTGCTCACTGTTAGACTTTGTAAAATTCTGTTCTTTGGTATACTTGAAGATTTCACAACTCACTTTACAATCTCTGCTTAACCCAGGGCATTTTAATAATAATTTACTGTTTGTTTAATACAAAACCCACTCGGAACACTGTGAGGAACATTTCAAGTAAAGTATTAAGTAATCTTATTTTGCCTCTATTTTTTCTTATTTAAACACAAAATGGGGAATAATTTTTCTCTGACACCCTAGTCCATTTGAAAAACAACTAACAACGTCTTGGCCAGGTCTTCCAATAAATGCTGCAGGTCTGATTCCAAATATTTTATTTTCACACTGAAATAAATTTTTAGCTAATGTCCTCACAGAGGTACTGAATGAGAATGGTTATTAACCAGTTGTAATCACCAGGCTGAAATTGATTGCAATCAGATTACTCCTTCAAATATTTTTGCACCCCAAAATAAAACACTGGACTAAAGAAACAAGACAAGGATGCGGCTAATAGTTGAATTAGTGCAAGGTAACATAAATGTAGCAGAGAAAACAGAAGTGCAAGTTGGCTGTCATTCTCAGGGTAATTCAAATAGAATCCTTGCAGTCAAACTAGCTTCTACATCCCAGCTGTGGTTCAACTGTTAGTCAACAGCCGTGTGCCACCTCGTGGTTTGTTTGCAAAAGCTAACAGTTGTGTGCTTTGTAGTACGTCTACCCAGCCCATTAGCCAGTATTTAACCATACACACACACAAAAACCAACCAAAATTGAGAGGATCAATCAAGATAGAAAAACAGCTTCTCTTCTTTTAAGGAAAAAAACCAACAAACCGTGTCCAAAAAAGCTTAATATGTAATACTTTCTGCTATATATATTTTACAATCTCAGGGATAGGAAGTGGGAACACCAGGTAATGTGCATCTTTGACAAATTCAGAGACGTTTTAGGCAAAATGCTTACATTCAGTTTGTAAGTAGATACCAACATTAATGACATTTACCTATTTAACAGCCAACTTGACTTCATATAGTGTGTGCATACTCTACACAAGGATTGTTTTGCCTACAGGGGAAAACTAACCAAAACCATACATAGCCCTGATTTGGCCACTTACAAGGAAGTGAACATTAGAGAGTGTTTCTTGAAAGCAGATTTGCACAGAGGAAACACCAGTTTGTTCTACAGAAAGAGCAAAGAAAGAAAAAAAGGACAGAGGAAAATCAGAAACAGCATTTGTTAAATATGCCTTAGGAGACTTTCATTTGAGATAACTGAAGTCATTGCTTCCAGCTGAAAATTAAAACTGTTGATCTCAAAATGTAGGTCACTGACTGAAACTATGCACTTCAAGTAACAAAGAAAATCACTAAAGATGACAGAAGTAGTAAATGCACAGAAGTCTTGACACAGGATGAAGAGAATTTTTAGTGCTACCAGTCTCACAGTACCAGACTGTGCAGATTGTTCATTGCTCCAGTAGTTCAAAACATAAAAAGAGGCCTACTGGCCTGGAAGGGTTCATACTTCTAGCTCTTGATCCTGTTTGTCTGAACACTACCTCAGACAGCAAAAGCCACGTATAGTTTAATATATTTCTGTGACATGTTTGTTTCTTGAAAAAAGAAATAAACAAACCCACAGTTTTTAAAGGCTTGACTTGGTGTTCTGTCATATAGATGTTTCCAAACCTGACCCACTGTAGTGGTAGCCTGCACTGGAACGGCAATGCTTATTTGAATAGCCAAAGACAGATGGAAGTACTGAATAATCAACGCCTCTCCACTGCGTAAACATCACTTTTTTAGAATGAGAATTAGACCTTCTTGCTGGGGAATTGCTGCAGTCACTGCTCCTGTATCTTGGGCTTTTCAGACAGGCAAGAGGTGTGAATTCTGAGATGTGCTCCTGACAATGCCTCGATGCATTCTGGTCAAGGGAAAAAAAGAAACACACAGTAAACAGAGGATCTTGGAACCGAAAGTATATAATTGTGTTCTTTCACAGGGCCATTATCCCCCAGTATAATACCTTTTCATGTGGAAGTACAATCCCTCATGTTGTTTTGCAATCAATCAGTTTCAACATGATTAGTTTTATCTTAAGACCCACAGAACTAGGCATGATTTTACACTTAACTTCTAAGCTTGATATTGTGCTCTTTAGAGAAGAGATGAAGACACGGACTGCTTTCAAATCGAAGTGTTTTAAATAAAGTATATATTTCCTTCTGCCCCAAATTCTTATGGGGAATTTTACGACAGAACAGATACAAGTACTTTGCCCTGTACTTCCGAAGAGAGGAAATTGTTTAGTCGGATTGTGTTAACAGATGAGTTTGTGCTTCCAGAGGTTTAATGCACTTGCTTTGTACTTACAAGCAGTATTAAATTTTGGACTTGCTCAGGTTACGTGTAGCATCTATACAGGCAATTTATACTGCACATCACAATACTATCTTGATCTAATTGGCCATTAAAATTTATCTGCATCACATAATAACTGCACACTCTGGCAGAATGGGCACTTCCACTCAGGAAATGCTCAGGACTACAGAACACCACAGCTGCATGACAAGAACCTGAACATGTGCACAAACTGAAAGAAAACCAGCACAGCACTTTCCCCAATGAGTTTCTAAAATTCTTCTAACTAAATGCACATATAATTTCCAGGTAGAGAGGTTTTGTGATGCTATCTAAGATATAAATGCATTATAAACATGATTCAAATCAATGTTATTAATCACTCTCTCCATGAATGCTATATAAACCAGTTAATTCTCTATTCTTAATCATCCCCTTCCTTCTTCCCTGTTAACCAGAACACAGTAGCAAAAGGATAAAAATCACAAAATAAATATTAATGATGCAGCTTATAGAACTTTGGCTGAGATTGAACATTACACTTTAATGCCAGTCACAAGCTTGAAACACTACTCTTGCATAACCAAGAGCAATCAGAAAGCTCTTTTAAACAGATACTCTCAGAAAACTCACTAAACTATCCCAAACTGCTCACCACAGTGAGGCCTGGGTTCTTTTAAATACATATAGACCAAACAGCAACATTAATACAGAAAAAACAGGTAACAGATTAGTAGACTTTGTTTTGGAAATATAAGAGGGAGTAGTCAAACAGTGTTTGGTAACTAACTTTCCTATTCTTCGAGCTAGAAAGTGAAGCATTTTAGTTACTGTGCATAGTTCTGTTTTTTACCACACATGGCTCCAAGGTAAGTGCCTTTACCAAGCCAGAAGCTAGTCAAGGAAGTTGGGGTTTTCTACTACTACTTGTCTAACAGTCATTAAAAGCATATCAAAAAGCACCCTTCAGCTACCTAGAAGTCCTACAGCCCACAGAGCACAGGATGTTTGTCCTCTTCACATACTGCTAGCTTTGCTCCTTCACTTAACTCACCATGTGCTGCTTTTGAGGTCAGGAGAGCACGAAGGGACTAGAACAGTCATGGCATCCAGGTGGGAATGCATTAAAGAGTGTACCTTCTTACTTGTTCATGCAATCAGTGATTATTGATGAGGTCTATGTAAAGCAGAGAAGTTCATTCTGCTGGCTTAATGTCTGGGGAATTTAAGAGCTCACCACTCATGCTGCTGTCTCAGAAATTTGGCAAAACTACCATGCTTCTCTCTTGATCCGAGGCAGTGATGCAGCAATGCCCTGGTCTATACAGAACACAGTACTATGGTAGACACTGTCAGATGTACAGCACCAGACTTCTGACCCAAGGTCCTATCCACAAGTAACTCACTGTGATTATCTTCACGTGTTACCATCTGAATTTGGTCTATATACATATTCCAGAGCATTAAAAATGGTGGATAAAGTGCTTGTGGGTAAGAATCACCTCTGACTTTATGCCTTCTACACTGTGGTGTAATGCAAGCACACACGGCAATAATGCCTGTAGTTCTTATAGAAGAAATGTCATGCAACACCTATACATAATACAATGGATTTACAGGACATGAATATCAGCATATCAATTTTTTGGTTTGCTTTACACGATTATGTTTCTGAGACAAAAAGATCTTACCTGTGGCATGGAACATGTCTTGCAAAAACTAGGCTCTCCAAGTAAAACATAATGATTTTGTATCAATATTGATAAAGTACATCAAAAACTCTGGAGGAAACAGTTGATTTGTAAATAGCACCAATAGAAATTAATCCAAACTGGCAACACATACATTACTGTTACCTAGCTTTGATCTAATTATGGCTCGGAAGCTGAAAGATTTCCTTCAAGAAGTGGCCCATCGCTGTTCGTCAGTGCATTTAGGGCTGTTTTATGTCTCATACTCTTCTGCAAGGATGAGGAAAAACAGTGAGACTCTTGCTGAATACAAGAAATGTGAATGAATTGTACCATTTGGCACAAATGTAACTGTTATAGCAAAGTCCTGTAAAAATGATGGATTTTCTGATAATATTTAAAAAGGGAAGGTTATCCAGTGCAAAACAAGGTTTCTGTTTCTGAATCCTGAGGCTAATCATTTGAGCCACACTGGGGGTGTTATTAATTCCACTTCAAACTCTGTAAAAAAACTACTCTCAAAAGCACTGAACTGTCTAAGTACTGTGGGCTGTGTGTTCTGTCCCTCTGACAGTAACCTGTACGGAATGGGAGCCCTGTGACCCAATGAGGCCAAATTGATCCTAAATTAAGGAGGGACATCCTGCTTCACTACTCCCCAGAACAACTGGCACACTGAAGGGAGTGCCCCACAAAGAGGTGGTGGGGCTGGTGCTAATGAAGGCTGATTTACAGCTTAGTCATTACAGTGGGGAGAGAGGGCCAGGGAGTTGTCAAGGAAACCTCTTCCACAGGATTCAAATGTTGCAGCAACAAGGTCCATTGCTTTGTTTTCCATAGAGGAGGAGCCTGACACGTGACAAAGGCAGCAGTTTGCTGGTGACCAGTTTGCTGGTCACCCTGTGCAGTTGTTCAACAGCTCTTTGAGGGACAGAAGAATGATGAATCCCCAGAGAGGCTTCCCCAAGCGAAAGGACCACTTTGGGTTTCCCCAGCCACAGCAAAGGGTAGAAATCTCATAAGATGGGTGGATGGGCTGAGCTTGTGACTGAGTGAAAGTGAAGTAAAAAAATCATCAGTCAAAAACAAAGAGAAAAAGAAAAATATTTCTTTAAAAGGGATGAAATCACAGAAGTTATTTATAGCTCAAGAACTAAACACCTGGTATTTCAGCTACCAAATACTTGGCATTGCTGAAACACTGTCAATCGAAGCAAAAATTATAAAAATGGAAATAGGACCATTTAAAGCAAATTTTTACTTTCCCTAACAGCAGCTAAGCTTCTGCTATTAATGAAAGAATAAAGAAAAAGAAAATATAATCAATATAGTGGATAGATTTAAAAAAACACCTTATTGCTTTTTACAAGTAAAAGCTGAAAGAAACCTCACAGCTGCACAATTACCAGTCAAAGCACAAAACTCAGTTTGCGTCATTGAGCCAGAGTTGCAGACACTCCATATATAAGAAATAAGCAGATTTTGACCAAAATGCAACAGATTCCTCCAAAGCTTTTGTAGAATTAATGTTTTAGCCCTAGAAAGACAACAGTTCATATGTGTGTATATATATATATATCAATATACATGCACATATATATACATATCTTTGTATGTACATATATGTATGTGTATACACACCATATATGTATGTATATATGTGTGTGTATATATATATATATATGTGTGTATCTTAAAAACTGAAAAGCTCCCTCAAAAAACCCCAGAACTATATATGGTATGTTTAAAAACATCTGAATCTTATTGATGGTAAACAACCACTCACCACACACTGGAGTGACTCTCAAATAACTGAGAAATTTAGAAGTATAAGAATTGCTTCAAAGGCTTAATGTATTCTTACTGCCTGAGGAGAACTAATTTAGTAACCTGGGAAATGGCTGCTAGTCCTGTTAATCTTTTCAGTTGTTCCAGAACAATTTGTTTAGTTACAAAGAAAGCAATAAAACTTTTAGGAATGCAGTTCATTTAAAAATAATTGTTTATAAGCTCAGTTCAAACCCATCCTAAGGCACTTAAGAGCCAATTTTAGCCAGAAATGTTAATAGTGAAAAACCCTGTATTTTTCCTCTGATTTACATAATTACAGTAAATTTTATTGACTTTGTATTTTTGAGGGGGAAAGAAGGAGGAAATATATTTTTTATCTTAAACACTTAAGAAATGAAGATATAAAATATGCAATGTAAACTAGAAGTCTCTGAGTATTGAGTAAAAAACAGTTTTCTTGCAGACTATAGGGAAAACAAGATTTCCTAGCGTTTCTTCTACTTTTATGTTAAATAATGTAATAAACTTTCAGATCTTGAGCTCTTTTCTTTCTAGAAAGAGCCCAGAATGTCATAAAAGGGAACATAAGGAAAGGTCAGTTTCAAAGTGCATGCTGGAAAAAAAAATTAATAATAAAAAAGTTGCATTATCTATCACAGCAGAGAAGATACATTACTAAATTCTGGAGACTGCTTAAGTAGTTTCCAGTGCCACATTTTCTGTAGGATGCTAATAGCATCAGCCTAACCAGAACTATCCCTCCTTTGTGTGGCCACTATTCCATTTATTCAGGTACAATGGAAATACAACATATATTCGCCTACAGATGGACCAAAGATTAAAATGGGCATATAAGAATCCTAAATTCTTAAGGCAGAAACATTCTGTAAAATCTAGCAACAACACTGACAAAAAATGATAGTGACAGTGATGGACCATGAAAACAATTCATACAATCTTTGAGATACACAGAACAAGGAAAAACTATACCAAAAACTATTCCTCAAAATCAAGTTGACATGAATCACGAATGGAGATGATTATGGTAAATAACTTCTGATGATAAACTTTTTACTGTCCTTTGAATGAAATGGCCAAGCATGCAGAAAGGCAGAAAAAAGTCACCTTTTGTTCCTTTAGAAACTTAGACTGCTTGAAGTCTGAGAAAGCATAAAGATGGTGGACTGCTCAACAGAAAGGCACTGATGTTTAGTCTGATTTCCCCAGAAGATTGTAGAAAGGAATCGAGCACATCATTTATGTTTAAAGCAAGGTAGCAGTTATTTAGACAAAGTGGATTGGAAGGCAGGAAGAAACAAAGAGAGAGAAGAAGAAACACAAGGGACATAACTGGTTAAAAGTCACAGATTTTCTATTAATATTAAAAAATGAATATTGCCAGTGTTGAGCCCAAGTCTGCTTTACTATTGATTCATTTTCCAGCACTAATATACAATGTCTGTAAGAAATGCTGCAATATCTTTGTTAGGGGTTTTCATTAACTAGCTTGTTTCTTTACCTTAACCCATGCTCATTCTCTCTCTTTAGACTTTTAAATTAAGCTTGCAGAACCTATACTGAGATTAACTTCTTCCACAAGTAGTACATAGGGCAAAGAGACATCTATTAAGTATCTCAAAATGAAAAAACACTAAATACTGATCTGCCTGGGAATGCTTTTCTGCTGTTCTTTATTCTTTCCCGAAGTGAGGCATTATTACACCTTTACATTCTAGGAATACAAAACAACAGTAAGGGGTTTTACCTTTGCCAAAGGGAAATTTTATTTTCCTTGGTAACAAAGTTCTTTTATTCCTTTCCTCTTAATGCAAAGTACCTTCTCAATAAACATCAAAATGCTACCTAATCCCTTCAGTTGCTGGGCTGAAAAGGGCAAGGGCAGTAACATTACATTTAAGGTTCAACACCTCTACTATCCTTCACATTCTAACATATATAATATAAAAGTCTACTGGGGTGAAAATACAGGTAACGTTTTCTATTAAGGTTGGTTTGATGTCCCCAGCATAACACCATGGTTCCCACAGAACCTGGCTTCCCTTCCAGCCTCAAAAGAGGAGGCCTGTATTTACACAGTGGTTCCTCCTTTTGGGCTATAAGATGAAAGGAGAAAATAGATTTTAATATCCTCTTCCCATTGGCACAGCAAGGCACGTTCTTGTACAAATAATGGATCAGAACAGGGAAAATCTAAGTTGAAAGATAAAAGGAGAAAAAATTATTAATAGGATATGAGTAAGTTTTAATGCATGTGTTTTTGTAACAGGCATCAGTATATAATCACATATAAGTGCCTCTTATCTACCCTCAGAGAGATCCCTATGCCCTTGCCCTTCTTATCTTCTCAAATCAGAAATCATGTTGAGCCACACAGCTGTCTCCCTTCATCCTCATCAGCTGATTTCCCTGTGGCTGCTGGGATGGAGGCACAAGGGTACCCCAGGATTCAGGTTAACACCACCACGTAAGTAACAGGCAGCATCTTTCACCATATTGATCAGACACCACAGATGGGGAATCCCTGCTCTAATCTTGTCTCTGCCCTTGACCTAGGTTATTAGAGACTTGTGATACAAAAAAACTAACTTCACCATGCAAAAGGTTTTTACCTGGATTCTTTCTGTTGCTGTAGGCCACAACTGCCTGCATAAGACCTTCTTCAGAACATCTGGAAGAAGGCTGACAGTTATGAGCAGAATTATACCCAGCCACGCAGGACCACTAGACAGCATTTGCATGAACACATAATACATCCTCTGATAATTGAGAAAAGGCCTGGTAGGGAAAGAGATTAAATAAATATTACACTCCAGTATACAGAAGAAAGACTGACAGTGTTAAATACAAAAATTATGACAGTGATTAAATATTCGGGTTCAACTTCTCAGTCTGTGGGAGTTCATCCATCCCAGTTTTCTCAAAAGGAGAGCTAAATATGCACCGGTGGGAAATAGCTACCTTCCTTTTGTCTTCCAGACTGCAGGAAATATCATGCTGTCCTCCCTGCCATAGTGTCTCTCGCTGGGAAAGATAAACTAAGTTACATTCTTAACATGTTTATGCTCTTCCATATATCCTTATCTTGCTCAGGTAAGATTTTTCCACCTTTCTTCTCAGTGTTCCACCCACCACTTCCCTCCTCTTTCCTAAGGCACACTCATTTGTATGAATCCTCATAGTAAGGCTCATCAACCACACCAATTTCCGTACCTCTCAGGCTCCCCTAAGCATCTCTAATGGTTTCATGTTATGCTCCCTATCTTATTCACCACATGGTTATCTAACATGCTTTCAATACCTTCAGTTCCGTATCTCCCTCTATCCCACGCAGAGTCACGGTCATTTAAATGCCATCACTGTATGGCACTTGGAACCAGAGGCCATAATTACTGAGAGCAATGATCAAGGGACAGTGTGCAGCAAAGTGTAAAGCCAGTAGGGCAGTTTCCTGACACTTACCAAAATTTGATAGTATTTGCATTCTAAAAAGTAACCAAGCTAAAATACATTGTTACATACAAAGAGTCACATCTCTAATATACAGCAAGGTTAGCTGGAAAACATTATCACAGAAAACCTCACTTCTGCAAATTGATTGAAGCAACGAGATTCTGATTTTGCTAGGAAAAAAAGAAGAGGCAGCTAAATATGCAAGGAGTTAACAGGTACTCACTTGCAAAAGACACACTGAAATACAAATCCTTTCTCCAAATTAAATGGCATCTTAATAACCAAGCAATAATTAGCCTCTTCCTCCTCTGGTCCCTCAAAATGTTATACTTGTGTATACAGAAGATTTTAGCAGACATTCAGTGAAAGAAGAGCTGAGCACTCTCCAATTAGTATTAATGATGTGTTTAAAACAGAGTTCTGCAATATATAAAGGCAAAATTTAATTCTGTTTGGGACAAAAAGGTGAAATGTAACAACTTTTTGTTTCTGAAACAACTTTTGCAATGCAAGTAATATTAGGGTTCATACCAAATAATTCCTCCCCAGAGCAGAGAAAAGATAATGTAGAATACCAGTGATCCCCAGATCATGAAGTGATTAATCCATGTCCAATAGTGTGTATCTAGTGCAAGCTGAAACAAAAAGATATTATATGGTGTTATTACTATCTAGAAGCAACAGAATTCTCAGCAGGAGATTAAATAGAATTATACCCTTTGAAATGAGGGAATAATTCTACACAGAACTAGCTAAACACATCTTTCAATTTTGAGCACAGTTAAGAAGGCAGAGATGGCAAAATTTGCATTTAAACTAATACAACAATGCATGGTCATGGAGAGAAATCAATACAAGCAAGCAGCAATTTGAAAACAAGCTCTAAGAAAGCTTCAGTGGATAAAATACAGCATACCTTACCTTAAATGTAACCGTGAATACAAGCACAGTAAACACCACTGTTCCAAAGGTCCAATTTCCGAACATCTATAAAAAATGGTCCAAAGCAGTTATAGGCAATACTGTCCACTACTTTGTGAATTGTCCAGAACAAAAATATTAAAGCTATGTATTGCTTTGTACCACAAACTTGAGCAAAAACCGAATTCCTACATGATCTATCCAGTGCAAAGTGTTCTGGTTTCTTGCTCTTGTGTGTACAAATTTCAGACAGACAGAAAGAAAAAGACCACAATGCTCTCAACCTGAAGTTCATACGTATGTGTCTTAATAAAAGTCAAGGGTAGCACAGTTAACAAATCACTGAGATTTATATCGATCTTCTTGGATGTCATCTTTTCTCTGATCTCCTTTCTCTGCTGTCCTTGGCATCCAACAATTTCTTGGAGGTTCAACAGCATGTTATTACAGATAAGCAACAGTACAAAAAAGAATGTGATAAGCATCTAAGTACAAAAATGTCTACATATGTTTTAAGATGAAACACTTTTAAATGGTGTTTTATTTTTTGCCCACCTGCATAATGAAATAAAAACACTTCAACTTTTCAAGTGGGCAGAAATAACCATTGATGTTGATGAAGGGAAGAACTGGTGGTGAATATTGTCACAGAGGATCGCCTGGACTACAGCAGCTATCAGATAACCAGGGTTAGGATCCAGAGAAATGTTGGCAAAGTAAGCAACAGTTAGGACACTATTTTAGAAGAGACTTTGTTTGATTCAGGATACTGCACCCATGAAAGAGAAGACTGTCTAAAAGATCTGAATTATTTTGAAAGAGAATTGTTGAGATCTCATTAACACCCTTCTGCAGGTACAACTGCAGAAATGAGACAACTTCCATGCAGACATGGAATTTCAGCAGAAGATCCAGTTGGCCAGGCAGGATGCTTCTCAAAGAGCAAAAAGGCAAAATGGGAGCATACAAGAGATGACAATATGGGCAGGCAGCAAATAGCTTAAAAGCATTACTTAGCTACAGAAGAACAAAATCACAGAAAAGACTCAGCCCTAACTAGGATTACTGAGGCGTGTTGAGGGGGACTAAAAGAGTATTTATAGATACCCTTGTTTCAAAGGGAAAATGCAAATCCACTGATGGAGTGGTAAGACAACCTAGTGGAAGGTTTAAAAAAAATTCTGAATTATTCAGTACTCTGGGTATTAGTCTTCACAAGCAAAAGCTGCTCCTTGCATTTAACAGCAAAGCTTGGGAAGGAAAGGAGTAGCCAACAGTGTGGGACCAACAGGTTAAGAAGCTGTTAAGGAGGAAGAGCAGTGGATGCAATGTATTTTGAATTTAGCACGGCATTTGATAGTTGGACAATAAGGAAGCAGGGGCTGGGTAAATGGACTACTACTACAGCTGAAAACTGGCTGAACCACTGGACTCAGAAGTCCTTGATGGTTGGTTTGCTGCTGGCAATCAGTGAACCACTCTAGGAACAGAGACTGGGGCAGCAATTGCAGAATATCCCTGTCAGTAGCTGGATAGAGACACAGAATATGATGAGCAAACTACCAGGTGATATAAAAATAGAGAACAGCTGACATAATGAATGAGAGAGTTTCAATCCAGAGGGACTCTGCTGATTTGAGAAGCAGGCTAACAAATATCTTACAAAATTAAATAAGGAAAAGTGCAAAGATTTACACCTAGGGAGGATTAGTGCTGTATATTGGAACTGACTGGCTGGGAATGGCCCTGCTGAAAAGGAAGCTGCAGCGGGGTTATGTGGACTCCAGGCTGAATACATGCCTATATTGTGCTCTCTCTCTCTTTACATTAGGGAAACTAAGGCAAATCAATTGGGAGGAACATGGCCACTGAAGAAAGGTTATTACTCCCATCTACTCAGCTACAGTGAGATTGAACCTTGAACACTGTGGTCAGGTTTGGGCCCCTCAGTTCACAAGTGATGTGAAAAAAGTTGGAAACTATCATGTGGTAGGCAACCAAGCTTGTTGGCAGTCTATAGCTCTTCTGCAAAGAGAGGTGGAAGGACAGTCTGGTGAAGGGAAGGTTAAGAAACAATCAAGCAGCTGCTCACAAATATCGAAAGAAGAAGTACAAAGATGAAGAACTGGAACAGACCTCTCTTAAACAATAAAAAATATTCTGCTTCGGTATTGTGAGAAATTTTTTTACCATGAAGGCACAAAAACATTGGAATAGATTGCCCAGAAAGGTTACAGAATCTGCATCTTCAGGGATACTGAAAACCTGAAAAAGACTAGACAAAGCTATCAGCAAGCTAATTTTAATTAACCCTGCACAAAGCAGCGAATTGAACTGGATAATGTCCAATCTACACTTTTATGAGCTCACCCAATATACAATCACAGGGTATCCACACAGGAAAGTGATCACACAAATATGCTACTGTGTGAAAAATTTTGAACGGAGACCACAGCCAGCCACAGGACATAAACCTGCAGGAAACTAAGCTAAGATAACGTAACCAACTGAAATGGAAAAAGAATTATAAAATAAACAAATAACTGGCTGATTCATTATTCTCAGTAACCATTTCACTATTTTAAAATTACTCAACGTGTGACCAAGTGTAGAGAACACTTCAGAAATTTCAGATGAAATTCAGAATGAATTTCAGAAGTTTCAGATGAAATTCAGAAAACCTTCAGCATTTTTACATTTTACTTTGATAGGTAATATAATAATTTTATAGGCTCATGCTATCACTATATTTTCTGTGCCCTAAAAACACATGTGCAGTTAAAACTGGATAGAAATCTGAATCAGGAACTTCCAATCATGCTGTTTATCAACTTTCTTCTTGCAGTTATGTTTTACAACTCTTGTGTCATATGTGGCATCTCTCAGAGAACCTACTGTCAGTCTAAGTTTCTGCATACTGAGCAGATCTGTCTATATTTCAAAAAAAAGCTGCTAGATGAAATAAAGAAGGTAAAGCAATTTTCCCCTCTCTGTTTGTTAGGCTAATAGAAAGCATCAGGCTGCAACCAAACCCCTTACCCACCCATCTTGGCTCAGAAAGTGAGGTCATAGCACAGGGACAAGACTTCATAAAGCTGCTACTTTGGCACAGAGAAAAGTAAGTGGAGCCTTTTCAGCACTGAATATCTCAAGATACCACTCATGCCTTCAGGCAATGAATCATTCCTTTGTAGGTCTGTTTGTTAACATCTAGTTTCTTAACAAGTATTTTTCTCTGTTCTGCTCCTAGCCTATCCAAGACTTCCCCTCCTCCTCCTGTGACTGTATTTGTTGATCTTCGATGTTCCAGTTCAGCATTCTGCTCACCTATCTTCCTTCCTGCTGTTTTGCATTTCTCATTCTGTTACTGCTTTTAGCTTAGTCTCTCTCAACCAAGCTTAACAACTATATTTAATGTACTCCGTATCAAATGTTAAAATAAAGAAAATCACCCAGGAAATACATTTTATTATATGGGTTAACTATGATGACATTTACAATCTGCAATGACTTCTGTGGTGCCTTCCTTTCTTCTTACCTTTCTTATGTAGTTGGTTTCTAACTGTATGTTTTTACAACACCTACCATGATGTCATCTATTTGGAGTGGAACACCATACACACAAAGCAATATCATAAAATAGTAACCATTGCCAGGAGACAAATCTTTGGCATCTTAGTTCTGCTTACCAGAAAATTACTAAGGTAGGCATTTTTAAGTAGATTTCAGTGATTAAAAACACACTTTTGCATTATTCTAGTAATATCACTCTACAGCAAGCAAACAATTTCAAATACATTTCCAAACACTGAGAAGCATCTTGGGAGGAACTGTATTTGGAAGCAAGTTTAATGGTATGTTAATGAAAGATACTTTTTACTGATTTTGTAACGATAGTGATTAGTTCATTTGTGTGAGGAAAGAAAAACTCAAGATTTTTGCTTCAGCACTCATTTTAATAATCTGGAACCTGACTTATTTCATAGCACTTATGGCATTAGTGTTACTGTCAGCTCTTTTATTTCCTTTCCTGCTTTCTACCTTTTCCCTGTTCCATAATATCATTTTGTTGCAGTATTAAACATTTCAAATCTTCAAATTCTTCACTGACTTTTTCCAGATGTAAGGATAATTTAAATACTGGGAAATAATCACCAACACATACTAGCATTCATACATGTATGAACTCACATAAATATCTCTGACTATTCCTGAGCACTTCACATTTTCTCAAGCCTTTAAATCGAAAATTGCAGCTCAATATCTCCAAGTTTTATACATAAATACAGGCATGCATGCTCAGTAACAACGAATTTTCAAACACACTCAGACACTCAAGACTTGAAAAGTCTTGTGAAGCAATACATTTTATCATCAAATATTAACATGGCTATCTAGTGGTAGATGTAAACATTCAAAATTTGAGAATTAGATATTGATTTGGCTTTAGAGCCTTCACATTTGATCGAATGTGCACAATGGAAGATGAATAAAATTTCAAAAAGGAACCCAGTCAGAATATTTGCAATACAACCTGTTTACAAAATTTGTAAAAGTATGCTAAGCCTAATTTTCAGGACCATAAATATATGCTGATGAAGAATTTTGTACTTATAACGGAGAGCATTAACGGTACCAAGAGAAGATACACTGCAGTGTGCAGTTCTGGCTAGTGGAAATTCATTCTGTCCTTGGAAAACCTCCTTTTAACAAGTGTTCTCTCACACACTAGAAATTAATTTCTCTGACAGATGTCACAAAGATGGTTTTTAATAATATCTGAACACTGCATTTCTAGCAAACATGTATGTTGCATATTGTGTAGAGTTTATTTTCTCTCTCACTTTGAGGGTATTTTCTAAAGCCATTAAAGCATGAACTGTAAAAGAATTTCTATAGCAGAGAGTCAGCAACAAAATGCAGGTTACAAAAAAGCATACAACAAAATAAAAAAAATGCAAGGAAGCAAAAAGCCTTTTTAAAGTTCATGGGTCTTTACCACACCTCATATAGCTCAATATGCTTTGTATAAAGTTCCTTATATTTTAAGCACTTATAGAGTAGCTATAAAGAACATTTCTAACTATAGGTTTCAGTGATATTTTACTGCTCTTTAACAGTTTAATTTAAGAACAGTGAAAGATGAAATGGATATCATGACAAATCTACAATAGTCTTACCATGTGAGTGCTGGTTGTCATTAGCTGAGGATAGGAAGAGAAGCAAGTAGCAAAAAGAAAAAAAGCACACAAATAAAATAGACCAAAATATCAATGGATAAAATAAATAAAATGCAAAAGTTCTTAAAATTTGCATTCATGTGATTGCAAAGCAAGTAGAGATAGATTATTTTAAGCTGTTATATGTAAGAAATAATTAAACTATTAAAAAGCTTGTTATACTTCAGATCTTTTATGATCATTCATACTCTACCAAGAGTCTTTTGATATGTTAAACAGATACTCATCAGATACATGTTAAGCATGAAACTGAAAAGTTACCATGTAAATTTGGAAGTAATACTTGAAATTTATTATATATATTTCTCCAAATTAGTATCTATTCCTACGTCTCTGCTTACTGACACAGTATGTCCCATTGCATAGTTCAGACTTTGCTAAACAGATAACCCATCTGTCTCACTGTAACTCATAAAACAGTCATCTTGCATGAAATATTGAAGAAAACAATTAAAACTATGTTCATTTCACAGTTGACATTAAAAAAAATTACCATTGATTGATCAAATCCAACACTAACCTGTCCGTTGCTGGTCACAACTGTGTTGTCAAACAATAAATAGGCACCAAAGAAAAACACCACAGCATCAAACACTCCTAGGAATGTCCAATAAATAAATGCACGCCAGCGCAGCAAAGCATTCTTGGCAACATCTCTGTGTAAAATAAGAAACATGTATTCATTATCAGCAGGTTTGAAAATCCCAGACAAATGAGGTCATTCATATTGTTTTTTGAAAACCACCACATTTCCACATTACAACCATCTATCACTTCAAATCTAAATCCTTCCTCAAAATATCCTCTTGCTTTATTTTTAATTCTCATCTAAACCCTTTCAACTGCTGCCTGTAATTCTGCTTATTTCAACAGTACGGCAAAGTCCCCTGTGCCGCACATTTCTTTTTACAGAAGGTATCTTTTTATAGAAAGTACCTCTTGTCCAGTACTTGCTGTGCATGTCATGATCCACTGCAGATATTAAATGGAAACACTAGGGGTCTCTGGAGACTTTGGTTTATATCCCACAGGATACTTACATACATACTACTGCAACAAAGTAAAACATTAATTTTATTTGGGACCTGAAACAAGGGCTTTGCAGTTGACTTGAAGCTTCAGGTCAAATCGGATTTCTTGAATGTTTTCCCACAAACAATGCAGGGAGTAATCAACAATAGAACTGTTTACTAGAATGTATTTTCTTACCACAAAAAAATGTAAATGTTAACAACTTTAGTTCTTTTCCACAGAATGGGTACGGATCAACTTGGAATATAGCATAAAACACATCAGAATAAATCAGGACACAAATGAAAACCCTGAGTTACAGAAACATTTACTACCAACCAGTACTTTCTTCGTATGAACTTTAAAGACTGCCTGATGGCCATATAAAGTAATTTCTCCCCACAGACAACAGGAGAGTACAAACCCATATGTGGCCAGCAATAGCTTCATCTGGCCCAGAACAACTACTACTGCCCAAAGCAGCATAGCAGCAGACTCTGTTAGGTATCAAAACCCCAAAGTTTCTGACAGATAAGCTCTGCTACCTTTCAAAAACTAGAAAAGGTCTTTTGAATTATCATTTCTAAACCAAAAACATTTAAAATATAGAAGAGAAAACAAAAATATAGGGATTAAGTTTCAACAGTAACCTCTTGTACTCCAATTTAATTGGTAAAAACATATCACTACATTGATTAACCTTTGGGTGTCTAATATTACCTCTCACAAAAACTGTTTTTCCTTTGATTATCTACTGTTACCCCTCCCTGAAATGGACTGGCTTTGCAGCTAAAAGGACCAAAACTGGGCACTGTTCCTAATTTAGATGGCCAAATATAGTTAATTGGTAAGAATTGTATTTCAAGTGGTTAAGAATGTAAACAAGTTGTAATTCCAATGCCCAAAGTGAGTAAATTATATAGAGAGAACAGTGCTTGACACCACACAGAACACATCCTCTGATACAACACTCTAACATTCAGTTATGTTTTCTTTCAGTATAAAACATGTATATAGAGAAAACAGCATGTTTTCTTTTTAAAATACTTGTGTTCCCCATGTTTCCTCCCCATGGCTGGAGGAAATAAGGAGCTCTAAGATAAATCAATTTGATTTTGTGGAACAGTGATTTTCTATTTTGCTCTCACTCACTTATGTAGCAAATGAATGGTGTGGTTTGTAAATATGCATGTACACATGTATAAATACATGTATAACTATTGTACTTTGTAGACTGTGCATGTGGTCTTCAACCCTTCTGTTGCAGTGTATCTGATGTTCTACCACAGCCTTGTGGTACAGAAATCCTGAGGACTTCCACTGTAAGAGTGGTAGATCCCACAGTTGAAGAGTCAGACTTTGGGACACAGTGTTTTAACTTTACCTGTACAGGGAAGGCTCTCTCTTGAGTGTGTCTGCACTGACGTGTTGTTCCATTAGACTGTACAAGAGGATAGGAAGGGAGGTGAAGCTGATATTGTACAGTGTTAGATACGCAGTATCGTATAAAGTCTGTAGAAGGAAAATAATTAAATCAACTAGTTTTATTTAAAATTAAATCTCACTTTAAAATTAAATTATCTGCATGAGACTTGATTTAAAATGAATGAGTCAACTTCTTCACGAAAGCAAAACTATATCCCTCCAGAATGAAGGCAAATACCCCTGAACAGCTGCTAACTGACATAAGACTCAACTCTGCACCTGTATCCCATTCATCTGGAGGTCAGAAGATCAACCAGAAGATCCATTTCACAGTCTGGTCCACATTGGCTTCTCCTATTGTTTCAACTGTAAGGCTAACTGCAAACTACACAAACTGAACAGCAGATTCCTGTAGAGGCAGAAATTCATCTCTGACACACCCTCCTCCCCTTTTATCTCCTCCCTGTCTGTATAACATGGAGACAGGCAAAGAAGGAGCCGGAGCACTCCAGAAGTCGTTCAGCTGTGGCTGCCTGCAATGAGCTGTACAAAGAAACACCCCAGTGCGTCTTTGATTCTTGGTCTCACTGGACTGCTTTTTCATGGATGTATCATCAGACTAGCTAGCCCCCAAACTTGTCATGTCACCCCACAAAAAGAGATGTTTATTTCCCAAAACCTATTAGGTGATCGTTTATGCATGAAAAATTGCTGTCAAAACCCCCTTTTTGATTCAAAATCATATTTAGCACTTAAAAGAGTAAAATTAGGCTAAATTTTCATCAACACATGCTTTCATATGTAAATCCTACTAATGCTTGATAAAAACCTACGAAGTTTTCAATGGTCATTTGAAATGGAAACAAAATCAGATAAAAATGGTTTTGTCACTTTCACTCCTCCTGGAGCTCTCTTTTGAGCCATTCAACAAATTCAAAGCAACAGTACTATCTTCTCCCAATTAAATCCAACTCTTGCTCAATTTCACCCTGAAAAGAGAAATCCTTTTCATCTAAATTCAGCCTGTCAGTCATTCATTCCTTTGGTTTTTGCTCCCTTTCAGAAGAAAGCAGAGGTAGATCTTTTCTGCTCAAATTAGATGAGAACAATGGAGAATAGAAAATTAAATATTAGCAAGGCGCACACTGGATCCTCTCGTCAATGACAGCACTCTTCTGGTGAGCAAAAGTTCACTTTTCCTCTAGTTTTGCTTTTTTATTTTTGATTTTCAACTAATTGAATGCTGCTATTTGTCTGAAATTTGTAATTCATATCTGTACATGCCAGAAGACTAGTTTATTGTTCCATTTTCATTCTGGATTCTAAAAATGAACAACTAGTTCAATTACTCATCTTTCAGGATTTCCTCTGTCCACGTCCAGTAAGCCTAAATCTAACTGACTCTACACTTCCCAGAGACATTTCACTTTGCATTGCAATTTCCAAATTTTGTATTTCTGTATTCCTTGACATTGAAAATACCATTGCTTTTATGATAATTCATAAAACTGATTTCTGTAACTTAACTGCAATTGGCACTGAAAACCACATGAACCAAAAGTAATGCTCTTCTTTGTGTAAATTAACAAAAATTATCTCAGGAGGACTTTTTTTTTTTAAATGCAATAGAGAACACATGACATTGATGGAAAAAGAACAACCAACCTGTTGTGAAAACCCACAGAAGAACTGATATAAAAACTGAGGAAAAATGAAGCAGACATTCTGAAAAACAAAGTGACAGTCATCAAGTGAAATGTAAGCACTAATTTATATGCTGTACAATGCTATAGATACATGTATCATACTTTTATAACAGTGGTAATAGTGAACATTGCAGGAACAGTTGAAAAAGCAAAAAGTATTAAATATCAACAACCACATTTTGCACCATTAATACCATTAAGAAAAACACTTAAAATATTTTGAAAGCCAACTTACAAGGCTACAGTTTCAAAATTCAAGGGCAATGAAATTTGTGATCCAAGAGCACAGTTCAGTTAAGGCAAGGCACATATGGGACATTCCACAGGGGTACACAAACCATGATAAGCAAGCACAGATACTCTGGTTAGCACAGTTTCCAGCAAAGCAACTTCAAGATGTTTCTGGCTGTGATCAAACATCATCCTCTCCTAATTATACATATAGGCGAACACTAGAACCTTGAATTATCCTGTGACAGTTCCTTGCTATAGTTTTCCATTGCTGACTGAAAGAACTTTGATTGGATCCCAACATTTAGAAATAACAAAACTATCTAAATAGGGGGATGCTCATTATAAACTTTCTTCACCTACATTATCCTGATGAGCTTAGCATAACTTAATTTACAGTATTTTCCAAGTTCTCAGATACTATTTTAAAGTTTAAAAGGTCACTGCAGAGACAACCCAGAAGGTACTGGAAATAAATAGACCAGTCTGAGATGGATTTTGTAGGATGTGAAAAAACAAGACAAAGTAAGTTTTGGTTTAAAATGTAACATCTATTATAGAATATATCTATATAAAAGCTATTTCACTTCATGTTCAGGATAAAAACAATAATCCCATTTCAGCATTGCATCTGGCACTCAAGAAAATCTCTTTATGGAATTATTGCTGTTTTATACCATTAGCTGCAAAAACTATATAGAGTTAGGTATTACTATTTAAGGTTTCAAGATGTATGAAATTAGAATAAGCATTCTCCTACCTTATAAAAGAAGTATTGCACAAGTTCAGATATCCTAATGTAATAAAAATGCCCATGAACAAGTAACATTTTTTTCAAATGTTTGAATTTAGGTATTGCATAGTCACTGTTTCTTGCTGCTTGACGACCTTCTTTGCCAATGATTCCTGTAAAAAAAAGGTGAAGCTATTTAATAATGAAAGAATTATTAAAAAGATATAATTATTTACAAAATTATCTAATAATGCTATGACTGATCTAATGGGAGATCACAACTGTATCTCATGCAATTCCTAGGATAACTGCACTAAAAGTTGTCTGTAAAACATACCATCTGATTTTTTGATAATGTCTGTTTTTGAGAAATGTTTTTTGTCATTTCATATGAATTAATATTCTAAAGAGCAGGCTTACCTATACCAACATGTGCTTCTAGAATCATACTGACATCATTTGCTCCATCACCAATTGCTAATGTGATAGGATGTTCTTTTGATAACTTAATCAATTTTACAATCTGAAAAAAAAAGAAGTTAAAAACTCTTCTCTGTAATGGTCTGCTTATTTTGCATAAGTGTACAATTAAATAAAAATTACCAAGATGGTTCTGTAAGAAATTTTCTGAAGGTACACAAAACCAACATTACCCAATGCAACTACTATGCATAAAGATCACAGTTTCTGCATATTACAAAGTATTTGTTCCAAACATTTTTCACATACTTCCAAACTACTTTGAGAGAGATTGGACAGGAGGAAGAGCAGAATAATAGAAGATGTTGTTGAGACTGCTTAATGCTGTGTAAGTGCATTAATAAATTAAGAGGGTTTGAGAGACAGAGTGTACAATTTCAAAGAAATCCTGAAATGAAAGCCTGAAAAATTCTGCTTTCTTAACTGTGCTAAACTTTTTTCCTACTATTTAAGAAAATATAATGACTCCATATATCTGTAATAACTACTGACATATAAACTGTACAAAAATTTGACTTCAAATCTCTCCATTACAAATGATCACCTCTGCAAATTTGGCACTGAGTCAGCTGCAACTTGAAAGTTCTACAGGCTTCCAGACAGTTGCAGTGCTAGCTAAATATATTTGTTAATGTCAATAAGGGCTACATATGCTGTACCTGAGCACCAAGAAAAAGACATGATCATTTGAAAGAAAAAAGAAGTGCATATTCCAGTGTTTGTTTCCTTTGTAAGTTCTCCAGCTATCTTCAGATGTTTCAGTAACGGAAGAATATGTTTTCACTTGATCCAAACAACAAATGCAACAGTCAGGTATACTTAAACATGGTAATGCAACGTTTTTAACTGGATTCTTCTTTCTTGGCTTTCCACTTACGTTAAAAACCTCAGTTTTTAGATATCACTCTACAGTAATAAATAACACAGGTTCTTGTAGTGTCAACAGATAGCAGACCATTGAACGCTTGTTAGGTTAAAAAGAGAGCAATTAGTTCAGTTATTAAATATGCTTCTATTAGCATGTACCAACCATAAAATTTGAACAATATGTACATAAATCAAATTCAGGTACACAGCTGGGTGCTGTTTTAGGATACCATTATCTCAATTGCTTGCCAGCAGAAATTCTCCGGTATTTTTTTTTTTACTTTTTCCATTTCAGAAGATACAAAAATGAATGGTAACATCTTAAGTTATCATAGTAAGTCATAAAGAGTATTAACCTTCAACCTTTACATATGTGCACAGCTAACAAGGAATGACAAAATTAAACACAAACCTGTGCTTTTTGCAGAGGTGCCATTCGACAGCATAACACTGCACTGCAGTTCCTGCAAATTTCAAGAAAGAGCTCTCTGTAGTTACCAGAGCTCCCATCTTGTCTTGGTTTCATTATTAATGATAATGCTGCTCCATCAATAATTAAACCATAATCTTGCATATCAGTTGAAAGTCTGTTCAGGGATAAAATATAAACTAAGAGTCACTGTAAAATTCTCAGACACATTTAAAATCTGGCAATAAGAATTATGTGAAAATTAATTAATGAAAAAATAATGAGTATGGAATACCGCAAAATTAATATACTTCCAAAGGAAATTCCCTGTATAAGACTGATATTTACAGTATTTTTACATTCTAAATTATATTGAAAATATTCAGTGCACCACCAGTTTGAATACATAAATCTAATACCTCAGTGACTTCACCAGTGAATATGAGTGTATAATTAATGACTTATCAGTTTAGTTTGAAAAAGTTCCAGGAAGTGCAGTGAGGTAAACCAAGCTGCAGGAATAAAGTTAATTTTGTGGCACATTCCATAACACAGAGAAAAAAAAAGTTAAAGGGAAAGGCCTTTGGTACTCTGATGAGGAAATAATTTTTTTTCCAAGGGTCTACATTTAAGGCAGTAAATCATGCCTTGAAGGACATGCCTAAAAGAAACCTGTTGGCCTGATAAGGCCACTGTCTACATCTACAGTATGGAAATTCTGTGTTTAGTGTGGTGCCTAAGTCACATACAGATTTATTAATAATATTAAAATATAATAATTATATATGTTTTCTATAATACAACAATACATTCTTATAAATAAAAATCTATTAGCAGTATGCCTGTAGCAATCTGAGCATTGCTAGAAGTGTAACCACAGTCAGATGAAGTAGTTTATACACTGCTATACCATATGCTGATCAACGGGGGAAGATGGTCTGGACTACAAGAGCCATTTTCTGCAGCACCCAGACAAGTTATTTCAGAGCACCCTTGCATTTGTCTGCACTACACAGCAGCCTCAGGCTCCAGGTCAACAGTGAATGTTGTATAAATGTACACTGAGGTTTATTTTTACTCTCTTTCCAGTGTTCCAAGGTTATACACTACAGTGCATGGGGTTTCAACAAACACGGTTCCACCAAGGCCAGTGTGTGTGAGGAAAACATCATATTTATTAATATGTATTTTAGGCATCTCCATCTTTTCTACTAGAACAGAAGCTGGTTTTGGCAAATAATACAAAGTACTGTAAACTATATTTAATAACAGTTCACAGGTATTTTCAGCACTTTGCTACCATTAGCACAAATAGGGCAATGCCATTAGAGTACAATGATATCAAATAAAAAGGTATTATTATGAAGTTCAGGTAACGTACTGAATGTTTGGTGTAGTATAGTGAAATATTTTCAGCCTGAATTTGAACATACAGGCAGAATCCTGCTATTACTATCTTAGTACATTCTTCAACTCTGAGGCTAAAGGCAAAAAAAATCTAAAGAGTATTAAAATTTAGAAAATTTGCATTGCACAAAAAGTTAAACAAATACGTTTAATCATATCTTGTAAGGCCTGTGGGACTTAAGCAAAATGTAGTACAGATGACATGAAGAAATATGATTTATTTAACTGAATATACAAATGTTCTTGATTAGACCAATGCGGTTTAAAGTGTAAGGAGAGCTAAGAAAAATGATCTGGCCCAGAGATTCAAGCTGTGAGGTCAAGAGTTACAGAAAATCTCTGCTAAAACAGTATCAAAAATGCTTGCTAGCTTATTGCTCCTTTACTACAAACTCATTACAAATGCATATAAAATGTACTTGCTAGCTGATTCCATATTACAGAGCAAAGCAAACCAAATATGCACCACTATGTCTGGATGACCATTAACGTCTTAAGATGATAAAATGTTTTAGAATCCAATTCTTAAGTTTTTATAGGGAGAGGGGGGCAAGTAATGCCATACAAAAATTCACATGTTAGCAATAGAAACTGAAACATACTATCCTGCTGTTCTCAAGGTAATTGGTCATCATTTAATTGTTTTGAAAATGCACAAAGCCCATTCCTGGCTTGAATATCCAACTTTTTCCTTACCCTGAGAAAGTATCCCTGGTTAAGCTGCCATTGTGTCTTAGGACAGTTTTGCTTAGGTCAAAAAGCACATCGTGTAAACTCTGCTCCTCGATTTTCTTTGTGGTTAGCTCAAGTATTTGTGTATTTCTTCGGAAGAGTTTGCAAGCATAGCAAGTAGCTGCAGCAGTCTCCATTTTGTCTCCTGTCAGAACCCAAACTTTAATTCCTGCTTTCTGGAGTGCTTCAATAGTATCAGCAGCTTTTTCTTGTAGTCTGTAAAGTCAATTGATAACATACATTGATGGATTGCTTGGAAATAAGAAAGATTTTATTGAAAGATGTCCATAACCAAATAAAAAATTTCAACGGAAGTTATCAGATCCAAGAATTTTCCCCAAAGTGACTCCAAAAATGTTAGGGGACTGTTTTTGTACACCTTTTGAATCTTTTTAAGACCTAAGATTCTGTTCTTCATTTCTTCAACACCCATTTTGCAGTCTTTTCCTTCAAAACTTTTGCCTACAATTTGATCAATAAAGTATTACATGAACTTCATGTAAACGGCTCAAATACACTGATTTTTGTACACTTAACTGTTGTTACTCACTAGATTATGAAGTTAACATGTGTAACTTGAGTAAGATAAGGGTGTGGAATTGATTCAAATAAAGGGTTTTACAAGTAAATCTCTAAAGCAGAAAAAGAGTCTTCAATTACATTCTCATCACCACTGAACATAAGAAACTAAGAATTGTACTAACTAACCGATCTTCAACAGCTGTAGCACCAAGCAAAATAAAATCTCTTTCTATCTTCTCATACACTTCTGCCAATTTCTTTTCCCGGTCCTGGAGAGCCAACTTTGCATTCTGAAGCAGCTTCTGTACATGGCTATATTCTTCTGCTGTGAGCTTTTTATATGCAACACACAATGTTCGCAGTCCCTCCTAAAGAATGCAATAAAAAGAAAAAAAAAATGCATCTTACAAAACTCTTCTTAGACTTCTTGCTGGTGTTTATGCTGGAGTATTTGAAAAATGAACATCATGAAGTAAATATAGTGTAGACTGGTAGAGTATAGACTAGGATACAGTTCAGCTTGATTCTGTGCTGCTCTGGAAGCAGTTACAACCCGAGGGACAAACCTCAATCTTCTAGAAGATAAACAGTTCAGTGATCCAACTGGATATATGAGATTACCAGGGAAGGCAAAGTCAGGGTAAAGGTTTCCTTTCCTATGTGTATAATTAGGCAGGATGAGTCAGAATAAATAACAGTAACATAAATAGTAGCTCTGCAGAGTCTGATTTTGATGCTGTGTTGCAGCAGATGCACAGAAAGAGAGAAAACATCACACAGAGCACTGAAAGTAAAATCCAACTGTACCATTCCAGTCAAGTGAAAACTAGAATTTAGCTGTGGGTTTCAGACTGCATCAGACTTCTGGACGAAAGGGAGTATACAGATTGTGTAAGGTGGGGAAAAGCAGCCATAACACAGAAAAGTTTTGCCACCTCAGTTATATATCGCCTCTCATAACATCATTTAACTGGCACTTCAGCTTCATTAACCTTAATCTAGTAGGTCTCTGTATAGTTATTTATTATCAAACCAAAAAGGAGAATTACTGAAATAGCTCCCTGCCTCTTGTTATTGATAAAAGCAGTTACCAGGTATTTACTTTGAGAGGCTTCTGTATGTAGGAGCCAGCCCTATTTCCAATTAACCAGGATGAAAAAACAGCTGTTGGTCTTTCTTGACAGACATTGAATGGATATGATATGTAAATACTTTTTCAATTTCGTTAGTCTCCTTCACTTGTAATTATCAGACAGCTGTCCTATATACTAACGCCTAGCAAAGCACTTTGAGAGTTTTGAAGTTTCCCTTCAAAACAAAAGCAGGTGGCGCTGTAAAGGGTTTTTTTCACATACCTGTAATAATGCTGTATTTTCACTTTAAGTACTGGATGCCAGCAAATTATATGCTGTTTGTAAGACTGGCAGTCATACTGCATTCCAATGAGTTCTCCATACTTTTGGACACAGCAAAATTCAGTATTTCACAACTCCAAACACTACTTTTAGGTAAAACCGAATTCTGAATTTCTTTTAAAGGTGATCAGCAGGTTCATAGCTGATGATTAGCAAGCAAAAAATGAAAGATATGAATGATCACTGCACTGTCTCCCCAGAGCTTGTAAAGCAATCAAAGGCAGCAAATCACAGTTGCTAAAGCTGGGGACTGAAATTAGCAATGAGATTTACAGTTTTTCCCTTTTCTTCTATTCAAAAATTGATTAAAACCACCACAACTGTGAAAATGCCATATTAACAAGCTAATTGATGACCTGTGGTAGCATACAGTTGTGCATATTTAATGTGTTCATATTGCAACACAGCTGCCGTCTGGAAGACGAGGTGGAGGACATGCAAATAAAGGAGTAACACAGATTGCTACCCACACAGTCTGAATGAACCTTGGCATAGAATAACCTTGGTGCCTGGGAAGACAAATCTGTTAGCAGATAAAGCAGGAGGTCAGAACACTTAATTTCTTTTTGACACTGATACCATGTGAATAGATCAATAAAATGGAATCTTACCACTGCATTGCGTTCAACTCGGGATCGTACTTGCTCAATTTTGCCTTCTTTAACCCTAGGAAATATGGAGGAATCTGCTCCCTTACAAAACAGATATATATCACCTAAAAGAGACAGCATATGGAATTCAAAATGGCCAAATAAACTTTCTTCAAAAAGCATCCAAATTAGTAAGTCTTTAATATAATTTTTTCCAACTTTTCTATAACATTTGCACTCATGCTAGTACCTCATCCCTTGGTTTATAAAGGAAGGCACACAGACTCTGATTAATGCTTAATTCTTTGACAAACCTGAAATAAATTCAAGTGAAACAAAAAAAATCTACAAAACAGAATGTGACAGCCCTACCTGTTGAAGATTTAACAATTACACTCATTCGTCGTCTCACAGAATCAAAACTCAAAACCTCCAATAATTCAAACCTGAAACAGAAACAGAAGTACTTTTAAAACAACAATGCTTTTCCTGATTCCTAAACTGGTTATTATGACTACAAGTATATAACTTAAACATGACTTCTAACAAGGAAAATGTATGATGAGTACTGTGGAATGTGGAACTAGTACAGAATGAAACAGCAGGTTGCAAATAATAAACAGGGGAAGGCCTTAGCTCCTAATTACTTGAAACAGTATTTCTGATGTTCATAAGTATCTTTGCATGTATAGTCTAATCTAATTTATTTGAGTAAGACTAGAAACCTTCCAGCAGAGCACTGTACTGCTTATAAAATAAGTTTCTACCTAAAATACTTAGACATAGCCTTAGAACTTGAAGTGCATGTTTACACGGAAGTCTTACTTAACATTTTTCTAATTTTCAGTATTCCCAAACGCCCAAAAGTGCTGACCTAATTTCATGAATCTTACTCAAATGTTGAATGATAATTTATTCAAGTGAAAAAACCCCATTTCTTTTTACTGGTTTTATACTTCCCATCGCTTTTATGATTTGATTTTAACACATGTTGCTTTCCAAGAGAAAAATGAACACAAGCTCCATTGCACTATTTTGGTTTCATCAGTTTTTATACTTTCACCATTTACTCTCTTACCTATTTCCTTTAATCTAAGGGGGCCCCCCTTTTTCCAGCACAAACATAAGAAATTCAATCCTTAATCCCAACCTTTTCAGGATTCATTTCTGATCAGATCTGCTTCTTTAATTAGATCATTCAGTTCTAAGTCCTTACAATACCCTAGAACTCAAACCTGTGCAAGGCTACCTGAGGCCTATGTCTACAAACTGTGATGCACTTTGAAGAAAATTTCTAATAATTATAATGCTTTCTTCTAAGTCACCAAATGATACTGACTCCAATTCTTATGAGCTGAGCTAAAAGGTCTGAAGTAACCTTTGGGAAAAATTATCCATATTATCCTAAAAAGGGGGACAGTAACATCAGGATTCCTATATTCGTGTCCAAGAGTCTCTCTGTACTTAGCAGAGTACCCATGCAGGAAGATCCAATGTAAAGCCCATTTAACCAGCAGACATCTAGAGAAGTGTAAGGTATTTTCATTTTCAAAGTTATGGACATCCAATGGAACAGCTGTACTACTTCAATGTTATTGAAAATTTTACACATATTATGGTCTACAAAATTTATTCTACAGGTATTACCCTCCTGTAAATTCCACAGATTATCTGTGAACAAATACATTAAGAATATATTATTTACCATATAAAAAAGGAAAAAATCACAGAGTTCCTGAAACCACTAGTAACCATTAGATTAGGTCATGAATCTCACACTACATCTCCGTTGTCGTATCAATATTTTGTAATACATATAATGTCAAGCAAAGTGAAAGTAATTAAAATTACTGTTTTGTTTTATTTATTTTTCTACTAACACATAAGGTTTCTGACTTTCCTGACTTGAAAATTAATGCATAAGGAAATAATGATTTATTAAACACATCAACAAAAACTTATCATCAGCTTGTTATATTTTAACCACTCACTTTTCTACATTATTTTCCCGATTTAAGATCTCCATAAAATTGTCCTTCAGCCTTAGATAGGTGTAACCAAGCCTGTAAAATGAAACACAGATTAAGAGAATGAATGCAATAAATACATAATTATCTATTTTAAGCATGTTGTAAGGATTTAAAACTGAGCTTATATTCTGAAACAAACCCCACAACAAACCAACACCAAAACCCCAAACTGTTTTTATTTGATTTTAGGCTATAAATAATCATAAATGCATGTTAAGAAAATAATCAGTTGTAAATTAGTTGGTGCTTGTTATTCCAATTTTTGTGCTGAAAATAATTTTGAGCTTCAGTGATTAGATCTGTAGTTTAAAAAAGTGTAATACCTAATGACACACATACCTCTGTATTCCTTCGACCAAA
Source organism: Atrichornis clamosus (assembly GCA_013400975.1). Taxonomy (NCBI): domain Eukaryota; kingdom Metazoa; phylum Chordata; class Aves; order Passeriformes; family Menuridae; genus Atrichornis; species Atrichornis clamosus. Next base: position 86,138 of record WBMZ01003498.1, on the reverse strand, counting down.
GCAACTTCATCAGGTGATGATGAGATATATATACAAGATCTTCTTGAGAACCGGTTTTTCTTCAATCCATCTACACTGTCATCATCCTTCACCTGAACCGTGTGGCAAAGACAAAGAGCTCGGAAAAATAGTTCCTCTCTCTCCTGAAAAATAAAATGAATGATTGTCAGTAAGTGTTATCACTCGAAAACTCTTCTTTTAGAAGGTGATCGATATCACTGATTACTACAGTTTACTAATCAGACAAAGGCAGGGTCACAGGTCACCGTCCCTTCAGGGGGAGCCAGCTCTCTGCCAGCGGTAACCACACAACTGTGGCACTGCTCGTACCCCTACGATTGCCATGCAACTCAAGCTGTGGCAAAATACCCCCAGTGTGCATCTTCTGCCTCCTCTGAGAGTCTAGATGTGGCTGAAGGTGTTTTTCTTTACTTGTGCTAAAACTTTAAGAACTTGTATTCATTACATACTAGTCAAGGTGTAATTTAGGAGTCCTGAGTACACACAGAAGGATGTAGCACCTGAAACACAGGTCTTTGCAGGGCTTACAGATTTCAATCTCTTAAGCAGCTTGAACACTCCTCAGAACCATATAAATTACTGAAGTGCACGCACTTTGGCAGCTGAAGCCAACCACTTCCTATTAAATTTCAAATGGTTTGGAAATGACAGCTTCTGGCACCAGAAACAGATTTCTAATTCATGGATACCTGGTTGTGTTACATCTTTGCGTCTGAAACCTATCCTTCTGTGCTGTTAAAATACAAACTGTCTGCTGTCTGTGTCATTGTAATTCCAAGACAAAAACACAGCATACTCTGGAACCACACTCTGAGGGCCATGGGTGAGAGATATATTGGTGTAATTTAGCCGCCTTATATTTTAAGAGACCTTAATAGTGAAATGTGAGTATGCTGTACTTCTAATATTCCCTTCATCAGTACAGTTTAATTTTCACGTTTCATTGGAAAAAACCTAGAACACAGAAATAGTTATCATACCTTTCCACTACCCCCTGGAGATGAATCAATCATATCAATGCCTGTACAATCATGGAGGATCTGGCCATTGCAGATAACATGTGGTACATAAACATGCCCTTCAATGCAACATTCTACAAATTCCATGTTGTTCTCAGTTAATGTTCCTGTTTTATCTGTGAAGACATACTCAATCTGCAAATGAGCACAAATTAAAAACAGCATGAATATGAACAGAGATTTTCCAATGTCTCTGAACAAAACTGAGTTTATTACTGGGTTACACCTTTCTTTAAAGATCCTTATGCTCTTTCAGAAAAAGACAACAATTTCTTTTGCCAGTTATCTTCACAGAAATATAGGCATTGAAAGATTTTATCTTACAAGAGAGTCAGCAATGCTATCTTTTGCCTCATAACACATATAAATAATGTGTTTAACCTACTTTCACTCATCTCTCTAGCTTCTTTTTGGTTTTTAATGTCTTTCTTGCTGGAAGACAGGTATTTATAGAAACAAAATGCACACAAATTTCATTTCCCAGGGATTATTATTTAATTAACACGTCTGGATTTGAAGCAGTTACTGTCAGAACAGTCTTTAGGGTAGTATCAGAATTCCCCACTACAATTATGTTAGTTAAAATGAGGATTGTGGACACACACAGTTACACACATAGGCACTGTAATTGCCCTGGAAACACTCATTTTGCCTCAATATTGAATTTTTCATTAAATTTATCTCTTACAATGAGCCCCAGCGTTTAAGTCTAACAACATTAAAAATCAAACCAAATCTGAACTATAAACTAGAAGAGCTAGACTGGCACAAGCTCTATTTTGGATACTGGATATAGGTATTGTATACATACTGCATGTAATATTTGATAAATCAAGAGAATTGTATAAGGTAAAGAACTAAACACTGGAAATAAGGCAATTATTTAGTATTCGTCAAATTGTTTAACAAACTTAACATTTATCCAGTGCATTGAACAAACTAAAAACCAAATACATTTTTGCTCTTAGTCTTAAAAAAAAAGGATTTTTTTTCATCTCAATCCCTACATTCAGTTTCATAATACAGTTATAGTTACAGAACGCTATCAGAAAAAGGTCTTTTAGTCATTCAGTGTGTTGCTTTGCAATAGTGTTTCCACACGTTCAGATGGACCCTCCTGTTTCAGGTTGTGCCCATTACCTCTGGTCCTGTCACTGGGCACCACTGAGAAAATCCTCTCTGTACCCTCCCTTCAGGCTCTATCCTCTTTGTACCCTCCCTTCAGGTATTTGCATACATTGGTAAGATCCTCCCTGAACCTACCTTGCTCCAGGCTGGACAGTCCCAGCTCTCTCAACCTGTCTTTGCATGGGACAGCCAAAGTCCAGTTCCTTCCCCGTCTTTGTGGCCGTTCGCTAGGCCCCCTCCAGTATGCCCATGTCTCTTTTACTGGGTAGCCCAGAACTGGGCACAGCACTCCAGGTGAGGCCTGGAGAGGGGCAGGATCACCTCCCTTGACCTGTTGGCAACACTCTGCCTAATGCAGCCCATATCACTGGCCCTCTTTGCCACAAGGACACACTGCTGGCTCATGGTCAACTTGATTTCCATCAGGACTCCCAGGAACTTTCCTGTGAAGCTGCTTTCCAGCTCGGTGGCCCCCAGTCATCCAAATCATTAATGATCAGGACGGCAGCCAGTACTGACTCCCAGTGAGCACTGCAGACACTGGCCTCCCGCTGGACTTGCACTGCTGACCACCACCCTCTGAGCCCGAGCCAGCCTTCAATCCACCTCACTGGCTGCTCATCCAGGCCATAATTCAGCAGTTTCTCTTCGAGGATCTTATGGGAGACAACGCCAACTGTCTGCCGCAACAATGAAATGCCTGGTACCACCTTTAATTCAAATAGATGTTTATCCCTAAAAGCTTTATTACTAGTTTGACTAGAAAAAGAAGAAAATATACCATCTTATTTATTTACTTGAAAATCCTATGAAAATATTTTTAACTGAGATCCTAAATACTTTCTCAAATAATATTCATGTGTATCTGTCTCAAGGTGATGATTTTCTTAACATAGAAGAGATTTTCTTTTTGAAAATGAGAGTGACAATTTATCATTTTATTGGATGAAACGTGTGCCTGGAGATTTGATGTCAGTCTAGCCAGACAAAAAGGGGTTTCCTGGTTTTTACAACTGACTTTTAATCTAAGGAAATTAGATGCTTATGTAATTTCCCTCTATAATCAATGGAGAGAAAGTGTTTATTGTTTACTGGTACAGTAACACTAACTGAATTCTGCTGACTGGGTGAGAAATCAGAATTTTTGATTCTGAAAAACCAAAAGATCTCAAATTTTGTTTTTAAAATTAATAACAACTAAAGAAAATGCACTTGCAGCTGCAAAAAACCCCCAAAATCTTGAAGTGATGATTTTAAAACAAAAACCTAAAGTAGAAACACTTGAAAAAGAAAATTATCATGCGATGAAATTTACCTGTCCCAACTCTTCATTGAGGTCAGAAGTATTCACTAGTGGTCCTTCACCTGTATCCTCATCAAACATTTCCTCATCCCATGTAAGGAAATAAGAACCGAGAAATTTCTGCATTTCCACTGTGACATACATAGATACGGGAATAATGTAGTTGAAAAGAACCATGAACGCAAGAAAGTCTGTAAAAGCTCGAAGAAACTGCCAAAGAAATAAGATGAAAATAATGATTTTTCATGTACCATTAAAGACTGCAAGATTACTACATGTATTTACAAATTATCTTTTTCAAACAACTTTCAAACAGTAAGCAACACCTTTCATAGCTCACAGTTCAGCACAGGACCTTCATGATTAATAACGTCACAACTCATTTGGCATGAAATAGAACTTTTTCTTTTAAATTTGCATTTTTCTTTACAGATATACAGGCGGAGAATACAGTTGCCTAAAATGATTGTAAAGTTCTAAAGCAACTAATGAGAGTGGTGAAGCCCTATTTGGGAACAAGAGAAGCAGTAACATGTACATTCACAAACTACAGCAACTCCTTGAAGGATTACCACATTACAAAACCTTCAGGCATCTCTTCATAAACAAATAAGGGGATTCCTCTCCCTCTCTCAACACAAGCAGAATGTGTGCACGTAACCTGGCTCTATTTTTCAGTGATTGGAGCTACAGTCAACCTGCTGAGCAGGCTGAGACAGTGTTACTGGTGGTGACGAGAACACTAGAACACCTGGCTACCGTGTGCTCATCGTGCATTTAGCCTGATTAGGAGGATTTAGTGAAATAATGTTGTGCTTTCTGTAGGGCAGGATTCAGTTTTCGTATCTATAACAGGCAATTCTAAAACACTTTCACGAAGCTTTTTATACTAAACCAGATACGTTCTCATCAGTTAAATTCACACATACAACTTAAGGGAAAAAATTTAACATACAAGCTTTCTACCAGTACACTATCACCACTGTTAGCAAAAAACCCAACAATTTATGACTGGCAAGTAAGCAGGCTGTATATACTTTTTAGTAAAATCCTTATGAATGAAGGGTTTAGGGAAACTTTTTCAGTATTTTAAGTTATTTCCATACCAAATTTCTCTTCCTTTCAGGCTCTGTTTTCTGATTATACCACGGCTCATCACGAAATGGTTCACTCTGCCAGGCATACTTCAGAACAGTATTTATTAGTGCTTTACTGATGAGAATACAGAGGTATACAATAAGAAATACATTCATTGATCTAAAAAATAAAAGGCAAAATAAGAATTCCATTAGCATATAATCTACAGTTTATTAAAAAATTTTATACTTGTGCTTCAGCCTAACATTTGCTGCAAGTCTAACAATGCAAAGATGTTAAGTAAGTTTTCTACAGTGCTTTTCCAACAGAAGAAAAACATTATTGAGAACAATTTCCTATTTAAAACGTTAACTGCTATAATTGTTTCCAAAATGGGTGCAACATATTACCAAAACTAGTATATTAGTGAAAACAATAGCATAGATAGAATCGTAACAGAATAATTTGGCTTGTATCTGCAGACCTTTTTATGCCATTTTTCTGAATCAATACAAGATCATGCTCATGAGTACTTTTATAGAAATATAAAACCATCAAGAACATTTTGCTATGTAGCTGTAAATGTTTTAACTCCAGGCAGATCTAAAAAAAGAGCAAAAACATTACGCATTTTAAATGGTATTTTCATTAATGATGGGCATGAACTAAAAGCCATGGGTTATACACCAGTAACAGAAAGACACACATCATCATTGCTCAGTCACTGTGTAAGAGAAGAGCTGTCAGCTGGTCAGTACATCTTGCCTCAATCAATGACATCTTGTTTTTCACTAGGTTGGACACCTTACTCAGAGCTGATGATTTTAGGTAGCAGATAGAACTAGAAAATAATTGCTATTTTAAAAATAGTAAGCAACAAATGTCAACTCAGTCTTTAAGGACAGCATTGTCTTACTTTTCCATCATATATGTCTGTATGGAACATGTTAATTTTAGCTAAACCATGGAAAACATGCCACAGACAAGCACTGTGTTACTGCAGCTGATCCAAAGTGAAGTGCATTAAAAAGGTTATTTTTACTGAATTCAAGACTTAATTACAATGAAAAGCATTGAATGTTAGGATAACAAAAGACACAACCTTGGAAAACTGTCAGTAGATGTACTCTAACCAGTGGAAGAAAAGTCTCACGGAACAACAAAACATCATACCTTAAAAAGCTAAGCATTAAATCAAAGTGGCTTTATTTTTTATTTTAACATTAATAATAATTCAGTATTGAGAACCTCATTTATATGGTGTTGTATGACTAGAATTTTAAGTAAAAAATTATTAAAAAAGAAGCAAATTTTATGTATCTCTACCTCTTTTTTAAAATTAAATCAATGAAACATACTTTTAGGGAAAAAAACCCCAATCTGATTTGCACCATTCAAACATGCAGCTTTCAAATTCCAAAATAAATATTAGAAATTTTACTTCTCTACAGCAGATCTCTTCTGGGATTTTGACTGGTAATTTAATGCCATCTTAGTTTCCATGCCAGTGTAGATAGCAACACCTGAAATTAGACAAATTGTTTTACTAACAACTGCACAGTGCAGTAACTTCAAAACAGTACAATTCACTAGATTGTTATAATCTGTCAATTCTTTACTTCTCTTTAGCTTGAAGAAAAACCCCATAGATTTGGATGACAGCCCACAATTAGAAATGGCTTTACCATTTTGGTTCTTGAGATAAATTTTTAGCATCATTTACATCCCATTCCAGTCATAGTCTCGAATTGCTGAAGTGTTACTACATATAAACATTAAACCTTATCAAAATGTAGCAAGCCAAGTAACTCAATAGAAATCAGAGCCCAGCAGTAACTGTAGGGTTGTAACCTTGTTTGGTCTTTGCGTATTACTTCAGGGTCCATTGAAACAGTCAATAGAAATACTTACCAAAGATTTTTTCTGTGTTCTTTAAAGTGGCTCCTCTAAGAAGCAGATTTTCAGATCCTAATGGCCTGCAAAAAATAAATATTACAAAATGTAAACATTTAGAGAAAAACATAAGACCTTAGTGGAAGTCATGTAACACAGGAAATTAGTTTTACTAAAAAATTTTTAACAAACTTACTAGGCATATTTAAAATTTCAAAGTGAAAATTAAAAATAGATAAATAAATGCTTAAAATTAAGCTCATAATTTCACAATTCAAGTCTAAAACCCACATATGTAGGTACTTACATAAAGACTTAACATTCTAATTGCATAGTTCTTATTTTTAAAAATACTGATTCAAGTATTTTTTAGGTTTATATAAACTATAGTGTCCTGTACGTTAGAATTATTTATTAAGGACAACACACTCATCCACTTTATGTTAAGTAAAAATGATATAGCATGTATTTTTTTTATACTTGTTGTAAACATTTCAAAGAATGCTGATAAATATAGGTAAAATAATTTATGGAAGAGTAATGGAATTAATGTAAGGACCTCAATGTAGTTTAAATAATATTTTGGAGCAAATGTAATACTAATCATCACATGAGTTCAAAACCAAGGACTACTTTACAGACAAACCACATACAAAATTGTCAGATTCTATCTATATAGTAATGAAAAAAACTCCAAGAACTAAGCTCAGTGTTTGTAAATGTTATTCAAAGCGTTCTTGTGGTATGAAACTTTCCAAAAATCAAGAAACTCTAAACAAACAGCACCATAAATCTGATGTAAAACCTGGAACTAGTGGAACAATGTTACATGCATGACACAGATCAATTGACAGTTTTCATAGCAGATTGTGACAGAAAAAAACCACGTATCTACAGACACCCTGAGGTTCGGAAGGCACTTAGCCAGAGCTGAGTAACTCCCCACATGCTGGGATCTAGGATATCACCCCAGCAAGCAGCTTTCCCTCCTTTTGCTATGCCTCTTTGTGGCAAGGACCTAAACAAGATCAGGTACAGCAAGTTGCACGTTGCCTTCCTTGAACACACAACACTACGGACATTTTAGACAAACGTACAAACACACTTAGCAAAATTAAACACCATTATTTGACATGTTCAAACTCTTCAAAATCTAAGAAGAAAAATGAGGGAACTACACAAGTGATACTATTGATATTGTTCAGTACACTACCAAGATCTCATACTCACAGGGCAGTATTATACAAGTGCTGTCAAAATCCTATCAATGTCATATACAAAATAAATACATTTGAAATAAAACTGAAGTTGAATAAAGACATTAAAATACAAAAGAAGAGAAATATGATTAGAAGATGAAATATTTATTATTTATGAAATAAGTCTGGAATCTTCCAAGAGAAAAATATTCTATCACTAAGACAAAGCAGCACAATTTTGGTGAACCACGGGTAATTCTCATTATTGAAACTTATTCAACTGTGAAAAGTTTAAATGTGTAGAAAGTCTGCATTTTCCCACCTTGCAATAGGCTCATTCCTATCATGGTAAACATTTATTCGACCAACAAATCTGAAAGGGAAACATACAAGTAGTTTAACAGCCCTGCTGATAGATAATTTGAGAAATATTTTCTAGAAAGTACTTATCACAGAGAACATTTTTCAACTGAACAAGCCCAATTATCCAGAACATGAACAAGAACATAAGAGATACATACAGATATAAATTTAAAACATGTAAATACAAGAATACAGAGAATGGTAACTTGATATAAATTTTGCTTATAAAGAGATGTAAGAGATTATAAAATTAGGGTTAAATCTTCTAAGTAGACACATGAGCAGGAAATAAGAAGTCTTATTCCCTAAGCTGACTGAGAGAAGTCAGTGTAAATACTATCCTTTACAACATCTAAAGCTTACCACTGAATTCAAACCAAAGCAAACCAAAGCATAGAGCCAGTAAGTAATTCTCCCTCTGAATATCTGTAAGTACAGTTTATCTGTATGTGGTGGCTTGACCCTGGATAGCAGCTAAGCACCCATTAGCCTCCTGCTCATTCCCTCCCCAGCAGGACAGGGAAGAAAATCAGAAGAGCAAAAGCAAGATCCTAACAGTTTAATAAGTGAACGGAAAAAAACCCAAGTGACACAAAGACAACCACTCACCACCTGCCATGAGCCTGCCAATGTCCAGCCAGTCTCCAAGCAACAGCTGCTTTGGAACACTACTCCCTGACCCCTGGTTTTGTTGTTGAGCATGACACTGTATTGCACAGAATACTGCTCTCCTCTGGTCAACTGAGGTCAGCCATCCTGACTGTGTCCATCTCCACCCTCTTGCCCGACCCCCAGCCTATTCGCTGGAGGGGCAAAGTGAGGAACAAAAACTCTGACGCTGTATAAAAATTTGGCACCAATAGCTACAACTGTGGTGTGCTATTAACATTGTTTTAGTCTCAAAGCAAGAACCTTACACCGCATTGGCTGCTATGAAGAAAACTGGCTTCATTACAGTCTGCCTCAGTATGCTGCACATGCAATAGCACTGTCCAAGTGGGTATCTTAATTCAAGGGCTATTAAGCTGGACATTCGTGTTCTCAATGGTAGAGGAAACTGTGGGGAGCTGGTGGGCCTTTTACCCTGAAAGGGAACCTCTGAGGCTCAGGAGTGGTAATCTGTCTGCTTAGAGAATAAACAACACATTAGAGCCACACCTGAAGACAATGTACATTTGGTTGTGATGCACCATGATACAAAACGACCATGTGCCTTTGGAAAGAAAGATTCACCACTGTGGTTTGTTGAGAGGTAAAGTTTCAAGTAAAAATCAGCAGAGAGACAAGGTGCCTACCAATAAGCATTTTCAATACTTGTGCAACAACAGCTGTCCCAAAAAATTCCACCATCTATAATAGCATGAGTTTCAACTTCCAGCCATTCACTTTGTGAGCCAAGTATTTAAAAAAAGAATAAAGTTGGTGATGGACTTGATATTCTAAAGAACTTGTTCTCAAGCAGATTCTAAACCAGTTCCTTAATCACAGAGATCAGGGAAAAGAGATGCCGTCACACCTCAGAAATAAGCAATGTTTTCTCTGCATCTTCCAACAGTATTTGCTGTCAAAAGAGTGCATTTTAGCTTGACATCCTATTGTTTTCTGTGTATTATTTCAGCTATTTTTTACCGTGGCAGAGAAAACGTGTTCTCTCAATAGTATGGGACCTTTTGTCCTTTATGTTAAGAAAGAAACCACAAAAGAGGCTTCTTAAGATTTATCATTAAGTTCAGTGAAATTTTGTACAGTTCCTTCGTAAAATATTGCATACTGCATGACTTTAAACACCTGCAGAGGCTTTTCTTTGCGTTTTGCATGCTTATTTTTTAAGTGCTTTGCTAACTGAGATGGCTTCACGCAATCATTAGTTACTATCTCAAAGCACATCACGTGAGGCTCATCATTAACAGCAGATGTAAATCTGCCTTCCAAGTAGTCTTGACAATTTACATTTTTTCTGGCTGACTTCCTATCAGATCCAGTTGGACAGACAGTGGCTTTACTTTTTAATGTGACTGATGAAGTTCTCTACTGGGAGTAGAAGTGCTTGCCATGTACTTATTGTTCATTTGTGCTAGAATGCTATTATCTTCAATCTGCAACTTCTTTGCAAGAGTCTTTTAAAGCCACTTCAGGATTTTCTGAATGTTACTTTAGTTAAAACGAGATAATATAATTCGTAAATCCATTTAACTAGGCACACATAAATGGGAATACTTTGCAATACACAGAAAGTGCAGCAGTGAGTGTCACAGGCAACCTCTCCACATAGTAAAACAGCCTCTTCCCCTGGAGAACCTCGCATACTGTATGTGACATGGGACTCTCTGACTTACTCAGCAAGTATGGGTGCCAAAGTCAACAAGTATTTTAAACATTAGTAAACTTAATTTCTTATTTTTAGATTTTAAAAAAGTAATTGAAGTTCTAAAATTTTCATGATGTTCCTCAGTGGATTGCTTTGTGCCATCTCACTTTGGAGATCACTACCCCTGAGCAAACCTAGTGAACTACCTGTAGGAAAGGATTATGGATGGAAGACTAACCCGACTTCAAGCTCACTCTGGGGTCACTGTAACCAGACAGATGCAGCCAGTATCTTTTCATTATGGTATTTTTGTAATTTATTGCTAGGGTACCTTAAATGAAACAGCTAAGAATTATTTTCTTACTTATAAAGGTCAGGCTGAGGTTGTTCACATTCAATGGTGGCATGTAGTGCATCCATTTCTTGTTCGTTGTGAAATGCCTTTGTATCTTGAACAGCATAGTAGGTCTGGAATGAATAAAAACGTGTCAATAAAATGAAAAAGGACAGATATACAAGACATTAATCTGCACATATACTTCAGCATGAAATTTACTAACTTTTATGTACGAGCTCACAGTTCAAATAAGATGCACCTTCAAATGCTCCTAACTGGCATCTTCTTACATAGTCTTTTCCAACCCTAATGATTCTACCATTACACTCAAGTACCTTGCAGTGTATTCACAAATCAGGTCACCGTGAAAGGATTTACGTACGACAAGTTAGTGTATTATCACTGCAACTATGCCTGTGCCTATACTAGACACAAACAAAATCACAAATAAATGTTTTAAAACTTTTCATAAATATTACTTTTAGAGAAATGAAGTCAGCTGGTAAAAACATAAATTACACAAATTAGTGTACCTTCTCACCCATACAAGCATGAAGTCATATTGTGATCTGTCAAAAATTAAAAGAAAATTTTGTTTTAAAAAGAAAATGTACAATATTTAATTACTTTATGACTGGATTCACCATCCAAACTAGCTGTTGTAACAAAACATGTTCCATCTCCTCTACTACTCGACAGGAATATTAAATCACAGGGGAATGTTTCATCTTCTTTTACCATTACAATATCTCCAACCTAAGGAAAAAAACCACAATAAAATGCATTTATGTAGTAGTCCAAATTTCTGATGTCAAAACTAAAACCTAGATTCACACAAATATTTTGAAAATTCAACGATTTTTATTTACACCAGGATTTTACCACAGAAGTAAAGAACTACAGAAATACCTCTGAAAAACCGAATTATACTTTGTGGAATGACAGAGACTTACTGTTTACTGCCCTTCCTCTCAGGATAGCTATTTTTCAAGTACTGTCTTATTAAGCTTTGCAACATTATTTGAGAGATGGAAGATATTATCCCTGTTTTAAGACTAAATACAACAAAACTTTGTTTCAAAAACACCAGGAGATGTGAGCTATGCTCGTGGGATCTTGAGGATAAGCATCTGGATCCAAATAATACAATTAGAGATAACTGAAAAACCAAACAATTCCAAGTCTGCTGATGAAAACAGGATACATTTTAGCAGAATTTGCAACTAGAAGTCCATCCTGTTTTTATCCATGTTTAAAGGTGAGTAAATTAACTTCTCTTCATGCAAACATAGGCAATATTTTACAGCACATTAGAATGTTACAACAGAACAGCCAATCAACTATAAACTCAAAATATTCTTGCAAATCATTCAATAAAAATGGCCTTTTCTACACTTTTGGAGGTTACCTTCTCAAATCAATTAAAAAAAATTCACAAGTGGCAAAGTCATACTCAGTGTTTTAAGAAGATCAGGGTTTCAATTAAAATCCCATCAAAAATATGTTATTTTTGCAATTTTTCATGTAGGTCAACATCTTTTCAATACACTTTTATGTCATAATTTATTATGGTAAGACTCAGCTCAATAATTGTTCTTGTTACACACTTATAAAGCTAAATTCCAGTATTCTCAGTAGTTGGCAGGAGTTAGTTAATTCTAGTTAAGCAAGATAGTCTGATAAAAATCAGCAATAGTAACATCTAAAAATAATATTTCAGAATGATGATCATGAGATTCATCTAATTGCAGATATGAAAAAGGCTTGGTTTTTTTTCCTACCCCAATAGCAATGAAAAATTGCATAATGTACACATGGCACAAGAGAACGCAAGCTGCTAAGCATACCTGCAACAATCAGATACTAAATTCTCATCTTCCTGAACCCAAAACAAATGAAAGTACTAGCACATAGCATCTTCTTAATAAAATTTAAAAGGTGTTCCAACAACATCTGCCACTATGCCAGCTAAGAGGACAGGGACAGGTTCTTCCCAGAGGTGCCCAGTGACAGGACCTGAGGCAGTGGGCACAACCTGAAACATGGGAGGGTCCACCTCATTGTCACTGTGCGGGTGACTGAGCACTGGGACGGCTGCCCAAGGGGGGTTGTGGAGTCTCCCTCCTTGGAGAGGCTTAAAACCTGTCTAGATAGGGTCCTGAGCACACAGCGCTTGGTGGCCCTGCTTGAGCTGCAGGTTGGATCAGAAAATCTCCAGAGATGCCTGCCAACCTCAGTCGTTCTCTGATTCTGTGAAAAAGAAACTTCACCTTCTAGAAATTCTTTTTTCCCCTTCTTTAATCGAATGTCCATGGGCTTTAGGTGCAGAAGGGTCTACCTTTATATAATCTAGTCTGTTTTCTCATGGAAGACAGATCTGAGAATTTTACCCATTTACTCCTATACGTAGGTATCTCTTTCCAGGCAAGTATTATCTAGGTTTGACTCTCTTATCATTTAGTTACTCAATATACAATCTCTGAAAGGCAGTAAATAGGGGAGAAATTAAGAAAATATGAGCAATAGATTAACGAATAAAATTCAAAATCCAATTACATGGTATGTAAGTATTTTTGTTTGGAATATTTAACTGGTTAGTTACACACCTGAAATTCTCAGCATGTGATGTCTTAATTCTTTTCATTTTCAGGAAGCCCTAGGCAGAAGCTATCACATTCAAAGGGAAGGTCACAGCAGAAAGGCTGTGAATACAATGCATTTATGCCCAAACGCAACAGAGCAGAAAAAGATACCTCAACAAACATATTAGAAATAAGAGAATTCCAAACAAATATTCTGAGTTCTAAAGAAAATAATGAGAAAAAGTTAATCTGCCAAAGAAAAGAAAAGAAAAGAAAAGAAAAGAAAAGCAGCAAAAATTAATTTCTGAAAATAACCTTCAAAATACCACGAAGGAAATGCAGCAGGCATTCAGGTCAAAATTGTGATTTGATGGGTAATGAAGACAATATAGAGAATGTGTTGTGTCTATATGTATGCATATATCCGCATACATGGCACTGACTGTCACAATCAGGCTTAAATAAATTATTAATGTTCATAGCAGTAATTATGCCCCATCCCTGAGAGTGTTCAAGGCCAGGTTGAATAAGGCTCTGAATAACCTGGTCTAGTGAGAGATGTTCATGCCAACTGCACAGGGATTGGAACTAGATGATCTTTAAGGTCCCTTCCAACTCCAAACATTTTATGATTCTGTGATAATCACAGAGGACAGAGAAAAGAGAAAAGATAAAAAAATGACAGAAATTCCAAATTAAAAAATGAAAAGTGAAAGGAACATTTATGGAAGGACTTAACCACGCAAAGAAACCAGAAATATAACCAGCTTATAAAAATACTTTATTCAGAGGCATTAAATTAAAAATTAGTATATTGTAGGTCTGATCTTCATTAAATGCAATAAACGCTACATCGTCATACTACACCTCTGTGTAACTTGTTTTACATGGGAAGTGTGTTAAAAGGGTGAAGTAAAGCCTGACTCACAAAACCTGATAATTCATGGTTACTTACTCTTAATTTTCGGCTTTGCTTTCTAACCAGTTTACCGTGTTGAATGAAATGAACAGGGCATTGATTTATTGCATTGTCAGCTTTATGTCGCAGCCAATCTTCATAACCCTAGAAAACAGTGAAATGGAATGATGCAGTGATGAACATTTGACTATAAAGACACAGAATAGCTCCAGCTTGCAAGAAAAATTTTTAAAACTATCCTTGATCAAGATAAGGAAAAAAAACCATTCTCACTAGTACAAATCAAATTGATACATGTCAGTTCTACAGTCATGCTGGATAACTATGAGAAAGAGCATTAATGGTTACAATTAGTCAACAAAACTATGTATTTTAATGAAGACATTTGGATGAATAAGGCTTTCAAGAGGTAGAACAGTTTCTGTATTTAAGTGATCATCTCTTGCTCATGCTCTGTTGACTCTTAAGTAAGTGCAAAGTACTTAAAAAGCAGCTGTCAAGAAGACAGAAGTGTAGAAAACATATTTTGGAAGACTGGGACTTTATCCTGCAGGATGATAAAGAGATGACATGACTAAAGGTTGTCATATACCCTGATGGTCATTCAATCAAGCTGAACTTCTTGACCCTATATACAACATACAGTTGTGAAGAATTTTGTTTCAAGAGACTTTGAAGAGTAACCTCTTTTTATTGCTCAACTATCCTATGAATTTATGTTTTACACAAGTAGACAAACTAAAGAACAGGGAATCTACAACTTTCCACTGAAAAGGTCCTGCCATACAATAAAGATTGGCACTGACAAAATCATCAGTGGTTAAGAGATAGAAAATATCACTTGTGGTCCATAGCATTTCTACATCTAACTCTCTTGAGTACATTTGAAAATTCAGTGCAGAACAAAAGCATCACTACCTTGGGATGCTCTCAGGAATAATCTGGGAACTCATAGAAACTTTATAACTTTAGTCTAATAATATACTTCCAGGGGTTGGTAGAGCTCCTCAATCAGGTCCCAAAATCTATACCAGTTGTTGGGGGAAAGACTCAAGGACGTAGAACTGCCGTACGAAGCACAGCATGGCATAACCCAGGCTTTGGTAGGTCACTACTACAGTAAGACTTTGAAGCGTAACATTTAAAATCTTAAGAGTGGGAAAGCCACACTAAAAAACCTAGCTCTTGCATGTGTCACAATTTTTGCCCAACAAGAAGAGCTGAATTTAACTACAGAATATACTCAATTATGAATAGCTAGCACTGTAAGGAAAGAGAAGCACAACTTTCTACAGCTTCTTTGAAAACTCATGAAGGAAAAGTCTGCATTTCGCATAAAGACTGTGAAAGCAGTAAGTTATTCTATTAAGCGACAATCAAAATTATTCTCTGTTCTGGATCTACCTGGGATGGAGTTAACTTTCTTCACAGCAATCCCTACGCTGCTGTGCTTTGCACTTCGTACCCCAGTGTTCTGGCTACTGAACAGTGTAGCATCAAGGGTTTCTCTTCAACCTTTCCCCACACCAGACCAGCAGGCTGGGGGTGGGCAAGAGGCTTGGACAGCAGACCCAGGGGGCATTGCTTGGACAGCAGACCCAAACTGACCTGACTGAGCTCACTAAATGACTCACCTGTTTGATAGCTGTTACAGTGATGACAAATAAAAGTGGCAGACCGCTTGTAACTGGACTAGTAGGTGTATCAATAATTAACTGTAACAAAAAGAATAAATATTTTCAGGTTATAATTTTGTGAATGTCAGCAGTCAATCTTTCAAGTAAGACCTTTCAAGTAATTTCACCAATATGTTACAAGACACCAAGAAATTTTAATTGAAAAGAACAGTACTTCAATACAACTTTAAGAATATATACTAAACTGACAAAAATTTGAAAATTGGATGCTATAAGAAGATACAATACCGAAGTTAGATCACATTAACGTGTTAATACCTCATAAAAATATTTGCATGTAAGACTTTAAGAAAGTATTAAACTGCAAAGTTGCAGCTTTGGAAGCAAATTATGGAGCACCATCAGAAATTAGCATGGCACTGGCTTTGCATGTTATACAATAGAGCTGTTCTTATGCATGCGAAGAGTAAATCCTGAAACACTGAACTGGGGCTTCTGCAAATATAAACAAAGGGGTAGAATTCACAGAGGGAGCGCAAATGAAAAAAATCCAAATTGTCCTGGGAATCTGTATTGCTTTTCTTGCTACAGAATCTGGTCTGCAAAGTAATACAGCTTTTCACTTAGTAAGATTTTTATTATTTAACAGAATAAGTGGCTGTGAAAGGTTCAGAATTAAGACACCTGCTAGAAAGCAGCACACTAGTTATTCATGAAACTCATTTCAAAACCAAGTATTTATGTACCTCCCTAAGCAAGTATCATATCAGTACCTATTATTTCAGGTTCCCTACAGGTTTTGATGACATTACAGTTGGAAACTCTTATTTGCTTCCAAGGCATTATTTTGTTATAAAATATCATATTTTTGCAAAACTAACAAAACTTTATTATGAATGTAATTTATAGTAACGATGTTACTGATCTGCATGTTTATTACAAAATTAAAATTACAGACATTCTTTTCAATTTTATCAAAATACATCTTGCCATCCAACAAGTGACGGTATCAAATTCTCTTTAGATTAGATTCGCACTTACAATCTGGAAAGGAAATAAAACTCCTTTTGTCACATCCATCGGTGTAAAAGGGTGTCTAGGCTCAACCATTTACCTCCATGGTCATCAAAACCAGTTCATTTGAAAACCTTTTCCAACTTCTCTCTTTTTTAAAAAGAGTCCAGAAACTTACTGAAAAATAGGAATAGCTTACCTGAACAAGGAAAATGATGAGAAAATAGAAGTTAGCTATTCTTCTGAATTGCTCAAACAAATTTTTTGGTACAAAGTTCCAAAATGTGTACTGAAAATAAATGCACAGATTATGAGCATATGTTAAAGGAATATTATTCACATTCAACCTTATAATTCACATTTCAAGATTAAATTGAACAAGAAGCAGGAGTGTTTTTGTTACTTAGCTTAATAATGTACTGAATTTGAATCTTAATTGACAATCATGTATTCTCAGAATCTTATCGTTTTTCTGAACTGTGATAATCTTTGTACTGTAATAATTTTTAACTAGCAACAATATTCTTCCAGAGTTTGTGTCCAGAGTTAGTTAGTTACGGAATGGTTTATTTAAAGTCATTAATGGATTTTTAAAGCATCTTAGTAATTTCAAATAGCACTGTTAATTCACTTCTATGTTGTGCGCATGACTTGAGATAGGTGGCACTTGGAGTTAACCACACAGTCATAGCAAAATAACCAAACAAAATGATCAGCCCCTCTTCTGTTACTTGACTAGGACACAAAAATACTCCTCAAGATAAACTATAGAGGTGACTAAGAGTAAATGGCTGCATATTTCTCTACTGATCTTACAAATTATCACAGAGTTTGTAAAATTATACAAGAAACAGTGTATAAAGCTGCAAACAGAAAATGCAAAAACTTCAAAGGAAAAAAATCATATAAAAGTGGGAGAGAAAGGACCTTACATCACGTAGTCTCCTTCCCCTACCCTGCAGCAGGTTCAACTACACTCTTTTTACACAGCTCATTCTGCAGCTCCAGGAAAATTTTGCAAGGCTTGCTTATTGGAATACGTACAAAATGTCAGCTAAAACTGTGTGAAAAGGTTTGAAAAATGGCTTGAGAAAACTAACACTACATCATCTTATTATCCAAATTATTCTTTGACGTGTAATAAAATGACAACTCCAATAAAACTTTCATTTCAAACAAGATGGGCTAAGAAGCTTATCCTAATTTATTTGCTCTACTACAAATGTGCCTTGTCTCCTCTTGGCAGATTGCACTTATACTTGCTGATAACCAAATTATTCCATGAGCTAGACGTCTTCTTAATTTGGCCCTGAAGGCAAAGACAAGCAGAGCTTCAGTAGGAAAGTACTTTTATTACATCTGAAGCGAAAAAGTATCCCAGAGAAGTATTCCTTAAATGTCTGTGAAACTCCTATTATATAATCTTTTTACTTCTTGGGAGTTAAAGCCTGAATCTGTAAGACATAGAAATGTTCTTTTTCTATCGTGTGCCAAAAATCAGTTATCTATTCTAAATATGCCCTAAGTTACCACTTATCCTGCATAATAGTTAGCTCAGTATTAAATCACATGTGAGCAAGCCAAAACCCAGGCAGGCAGACATGTAACAGCTAGAAAATCAAGTGTTCTAGTCTTGCAAGCAGAACACTTTTCATCAGACAGGAATGCAGCTTGCACTGCCCACTATCCAGTTACATGGAATTTTCAAAGAGAAAGACTTAATTATTTTTCCTTGCACAACAATCCTGATCACTTAAACCTGTTCTTATGATGGATGACAACATAGATTCTATTCAACAACAAAAATTGCATATTTTCATTATTAACTTTATTGGGTAAGTTATCTTTGTTTTCTAATTTTATCCATTTGTTTTTTAAGAATCTCTGCCTGTTGAGAATGAAAAATGAATAGAGGCTTCTGTGAAAAGCTTTTGTTTACATTTTTCTGTTTAGCTTTTTTGATAGAAATACTATTTTTTCCATGGTAAATGGTTTTTTGACCATTGAAAGTTCAGTGATTTACACAAGCTCCCCAAAATATCATTCCTTATAAAAAAAATGTAATCTATCATGCATTAACTTCCTCTTTAAATCTCCTAGAGTGTTATTTGACTAAATGTCTGGTAATAGTATATTATTGTCAGATTAGATATTTAAAATATCTGATTGAAGAAGTCAAGTAATCCAATTAGAACAACAATCTATAAAAAGGTTGAATGTTCACCTTTACCCTTAGCAGCCAATCCTCCTCATATTCCAACCTTGGTTCACTGCTTTTCCTGCCATGCTGTGGTCTTTCCCACAGCTCCACCTTTGATCAGCAACTCTCTTAGCTGAATAAAAATGAGTAACGTGGGAAAGGATCACTTTTATGGTTGAGAATGGATACTTCTTTAACACAGACTACTTCCTAAAACTTTATTTTCAAACAACCTGACAGTGTTTTAGCTCTTTATGACACTGGGTTTCAGGCATACAAAGTACATCTTTATTCTGCCCATTCTTCTTCTTCAAAGAAGTAATGATTTTTGCAGTTTAGGCAAGAAAGAAAGAACACTAAGATGTCTAGACAGACCTTCCCCTGCCTGAGCCATCAGTAGCTCAGAGCAGTATCTACAAACGGGCAAGTAATGTTTAACCAATATAATCACACCCTAGAGAAGCAATGGAGGGGCTGCCACTCACAACAAGATTTATATCACAACTGCTGCATTCAAGGCAGTTTCTTTACCCTAGTTAGGCAGGAACAAAATAAAAATCTTTAAAAGAAAGACATTAAAAATGATGGTATAAAATATATCAGATTACCGTGCCCAGACTTAATAATACCATCTCTCTTCAGATAATTTCTAGTCATGCTCTTTGTAAACTCTTGAAAAGCAGTTTATGTATATTTAACTACCTTTTTTCACTATAATTCCCTTGAAGGATATCAGGTTATTCAAATGCTTTTAAGCTGGGGAAGGCTGATCTTTTCCAAATGCTCCAAAAGACTTAGAGGCCAGAGCACACACGTGCTTTTTGCATACGGGAGGTAACACAACAGACAGCAAGTAGTAGTAGTTACGCATTCATCCAAGAGAGGAACATATTGTGCTGACAGATGCGTCTGAAGCACTGTGCAAGAATCTATAAAATCAGTCTGTCTGGCATCAGAACAGCATCATTCAAGTACATTTTCTCCCCCTTTCTCATGGCAGTAGCACCTGCACTGCTGGTGTGTTTCTGCTCTCATGCACACCTCTGCAGTATCCCGCACATGCCTCTGGCTCCATCTCACCCATTCTTGCATCCTCTTTACTGGATACCATGTTGCTTTCAGCTCCAACACCTCCTTGTTACAGTCAGTCACACAAAATCAAAAAAGCAAAATACAGCATTCTTGACGTGGTTTTTTTCTAAACACTGTATTTTGACCTTTTAATTTGATATCTGCATGCCAGAATTTTGGCTCATGTTTGACGCTTCTCTTTCCATCCTAAGAGGCAGATATTTTCTTAAGAAAAAGGAGGGTTTCTTAAGTAATCACTTAACATCAAAAGCTGGAATGGTAAGAAAAAGCACTCTATACTGAGGTCTGTCAACACCTCCGTTTTTTACAGATTATTTGTTTTAAATATTCATCATCTCTCTTCTAATCCACTCTCATTTCACTGTTTTCCGTCAACCTTTTGGACTGTTTCTTGTAAATGCTTAAACTATTATGACAAAAGCATCTACTGTGTTGGTTTAGCCCCAGTGCCTAGACATCTTGCTATCCTGATTCCCATCCTCTTTGCAAAACAAAATCCATCCTGAGGATAATATACTCAGGTGAGTATAGAGAAAGCTGGTCTTGCAGTCATTTGTGTAACCATGGTCACTTCATTATTTTTAATGTACACATTTTTATACTATCTATCAATTAACAAGAAACAATGCATTCTTAAACCTGCAGTTCAAAAACTAGATTGCAGTCCTGTGTGCGTATCATACAACTGTTTGGGTGGAAAAGGATGTTCCAAATCTTCTCAGACCACCTAGTGCCAACCCCTCTGCCATGGGCAGGGACACCTTCCACTTGACCAGGTTGCTCCAAGCACCATACAACCTGGCCTTGAACACTTTCAGAGATGGAGCATCCACAGCTCCTCTGGGCAACCTCTTCCAATGCCTCACCACCCTCACAATAAAGAATTTCTTCCAATATCCAACCTACACCAACCCTCTTTCAGTTTAAAACTCCTCCCCCTTGTCCTATCACTTAATGCCCTTGTAAAAAGTCCCTCTTAAGATTCTTTGTAGGCTCCTTTTAGGTACTGGACCCAACACTTTATATATAATACCACCTTATATAGTATTATGTTATTAAAACAACATAAATATAACATATTACATACATATAGGTAACCCCCTTCAACAGAATAGCTGAAAAAGGTCTGATCAAAAGTCTGACACTTTCTTTAAAAGTAGTTTTATTTATAAAAATACTCCTTTTTTGGAAACAATTTGTCTAACTCTAATAGAGTAGACAACTGATAGGGAAAACTATAGCAAAGGGTATGGCATAATAGGAAATCAATAACTATCTGAAATCCTAAGAACCTCTTAATTCCTAAGAATCCTAAGATCCTAAGAGTTGAGAGTATGGCTTGCCTAATTCAAGTGACTTGCTTATAAACATATAGGAAGTTTACAGCAGAACTGATCTATATTCTTTAATGTATTAAATTAGTATGAAGACTTGAAGAAAAAAATTTCATACTGCTTTGCTTATATACTACTCAATAAAATTGGAATATTTCAAAAAGTACTTTGCAATATTTATGACAATTTGAAATGAATGTAGAAAGACACAATTAACAATATTTTAACGAAAGTATTAACATATGCACCATCTGCACAGTGTTTATCACTCCATTGAGGGAGGGACTCCTGTTTCTCCACATCACAAGACTGTTCACAACACTGGGATCACTGGAAGCTCTGCTACTTCTAGGGCTTTTACAAGTGAGTAACAGCCAGCAGTACATTCAGAGAAAGTGCAAAAATGAAACTGATTTGAGGAAGTTAGGTCAAACAGTGCATCTGATGAACAAACATCTGTATTTTGGCATAGGATTTCTTAAAAACAGTTGCTGATAAAACAGGGTTCCTATGACAAACTAAGAAGTCTATCTTTAGTAGTCTCTGTTCAGCACCTCTCAAATCTTATCAAATAGAGGCTATTAACTCCAGGAACTCCTCCGACAAAGACATCCCCCAGCATCTGTAATTATCTAATTATAATATAAAAAAAGAAAAAACCTCCAACCTTACAGCAAGGATAACTGACTGAAGACAGAAGTCACAGAGAATGCTAGTAAAACAGAAGGAGGTGAAGCTTTCTGGCTCTCACACAGTCCTTCTGATCTGTAAAGTGAGAAGAATTACACCTGTCCTCCCTGGTGTTAGGTTTGGACCTGCTTGTTTTCCTTCCTTCTGCTTCTCTCTTGCTACATGCAGGCTGCACCTTGACACAAAAAACTTAAAAGGCTCTTTTATGGACAGTGCCAGCAGAAGATAAAATATTGCTAATAACCCAGGACTGAGTCATGAGAAGGGTAAATGGTTTCTCCTGGGAACACAAGGGAGGTTGCGGGGAGGCTCTGACCTCAAAATCCCACACTGAGCAGGATCATCAAGAGCAAAGAAGAGCTCTTCCTTGCTCTCTCTAGGCACTGGCAGCTATCCCCAGGAAGAAATGGCATTATTGTGCCTGGAAGAAATGCACACTCATGCCCTCCCCTCCCATCTCAGCTATTGCAATCCCTGAGCTAGCACCTTACGAGGCCAATTGATTCAGAAGCATTTAAGCTTTACGGCCAACCGAGTCCCTCTACTCTTCATCGCTAACAGCCCCTGCCCCACTCACTCTTTGGCAGGGCTGGGCACACCCGGCCCTTCAGCCCCTGCAGCACTGGATCTGAGCTCCTGCCTCACCAGGTGTGGCTGTGAGTCAGGGGGTTACCTGGGCAGAAACTGAGCTCTGTGTTACAGCTGCTTTTAGAGCAGATCAGCACGTTCACACTAAAAGGCACACAAAACACTCCCTGCATTAGTCCCTGTGCCACATACATTTCTGCCTACCCATCCTCTCTGCCCCCCCGCCGAGTATGCTACACAATTATTTACCAGCTTCACAAACACATGACCATGCCTGTTCCCACTGTGGGCTCTAGATGCTTTTCTGACTTTCAAATGTCATTGCTTGGGGCTGTGTTTGAACTCCTCATCTTGAAACTGCTATGTCATGGCCCTAGAGAGGCCAGACAAAGCCTACAGTAACGAAGCATCACCTTGGAAAAGTGTGGGACAGCCTCGGTCTCTGCTGGATTCCAGGTGGCTCATCTTCATAGAGGTGCTTTAATATTTCCTTAAGCTTCAGTATTAACATCTTTTCTAAATGTGGCAACGAAATGAGGATACAGAGCACACCCAGTCTTTGTATGTTTATAATGGTACTATGAGCAAGTGCTGGAGGGAAGGGATACAGCACCAGGGCATGAATTTCTGCTGAAAGAAATGAATATTTCAACAACATTGGCTGAAAAATGTCAGAATTACTTAACTTTAATTATTAGTCACTGCGATTGAGATGACTCACAATTAATGAGATTAGCACTGAAGGTAGCTAAGGTTTCCCTTGCAATGTATAGGATTTTCAACATGCAGCCTTGTCTCAGGCCACTATCATAGAAATCAATGTTTGGATCAGTCTTTGATGAGAAATCCTAAGGAAACAGGCAGACAACAGAAGACTGCATTTTTTGTGCAACAAAACCAGGATGAATTCTGGTCCATGAATGTAATGTATAGCATTTCAAAGTAGGAAATAATAGTAGTACTGTTTTTCCATCTGAGTTCACTTTATTGCTTCTCTATAGCAAGAACAGGAAATAAAACTACAGCACAAGCAAGCACTTAATTTCATATATAATTTAATTTCAGTGACAACTCTTTAGGACAAATTCTTCAAGTAATAGTTCTGCATCCACTGTAGATTCCATTTTGCATTTCACTTAAGAGTCATATCCCACTACTCCTTCAGTATCATCTTCTGGGAGCTTAGGCCCCACTGCCTCCAGTTATGTTGCTGAGTCAGGCACAAGTGGGTTCTGCAGCTGTAAAAATTTCTCTTTATGAAACTACGACAGTAAAAATTTGCAGCTGGACAGGACCACCAAGGCAAAATATTGTGTATTGATTACTCATAGACTGAAAGGAAGAATAAAAAAGTTTGTAAGTCTCTCTAACTCAGTTTCCTCTATGAGTGGTATAGAAAAAAAATTTTAAAATCAGTTCTCCTGCCTAAAGTTCTGGGTTTTCTATGTTTGTCAGGTGTCTGACACACAAGGTCCCTCATTCAACAGGCTATTCCTACTTGGGCATTTCCAGAATTTTTGGTTCTTTCTTGTGGTTCATTCTTTACAGTGTTTATTGAAAGCCATAAGCAGTTGTTATTAAACGTGTTCCTATGAACTCATTGTTGCCTCAAAAAAGATTTTTGGTACAATTTTCCCCTCTGTTCAAGAGAAATGTACACATCCAATTAGTCTCCAGTTCATTGATTCAGCTAAAATAGGAGATGCCAATCCCTACTTGGCCTACAAATGAGATCCTTGAAGAATAGAAGTTCTATAAAGGCACCAGATTAACTTCAGGAAAAAGGAATATTTATATTGAAATATATTAACAAATTAATAAACTGAAGCATCATCATGCCATTATATAAACCTGCAGTTTGCTATGTATTGAATGATCGTTGCATGATTCCATTTCAAAAACTCTACAGCTCGCTTGGGCAAAGGTACAGACCAAACCTGAGCAAAGGCTTGGTCCACACAAACAATTATTGAGCAGGTTAAGGTTATTCCTCATGCAAAGTAATATGGTGGAAAGCCCCCAACAGAAACAAGATGATAAACAGGGGATAAGAGTCATTGTCAGATTCAAAGACTTGGAATATGAACTCAAATTAGTAGGAAGTTTCAAAACGAAGCTTCATAGTTTCTTTGGGCAAACACTTCTACAGTTTAACTGTTCTTTAGCTATGTAATCTGAGAATTTACATGGGCTTAAAAGGCATTGAAGGAATTCACGGAAGAGAAATCCATTAAAGACTACTACACAAAACATCATATTCCCAGAACCATATGAAGCTTGGACATCAAGGAAGTTTTGTATTAAAAAGTTATTTTGCAATTTACCAGTTTTTAAAAAAAATAAAATTCTGTTTCTGAACAAAAAAGGTTTCTCAGCAAGTTTTGGTAGCTGCTATTGCTGCACAGTTTAACTTAGTTTCCTTTTAATCTAGAAGTCCTACCAAAAAGTAAATAATATCAAAACGTGTATAATCTTTTAAAGAAAAAAAGCAAGCCACCTCCCCACCAACTCAATTACTTTCTTTCTTCTACATTCAAAACATTGGGTTTTTCTACCAGCTGATATTTTGCTGTGCTGCAGCACTATCATGTGATAAATTCAATCAAGGGCACATAACAGCCACTTTAAAGGCCAACACTCAAGGCAGCTGAAGTAGCTAAAAGTTAGATCAACACAAGGATCCACATTACAGAGGTCACTATCTTTAGAACATAAAAGGAACTGCATGCACAATCCAAAAGACTTGAATTTTTTGCCTTTTGCTACCTCATCACAGCTCTTTTGCAATACATTGTTAATATCATAATTAAAACATCAAATCAACAGAACATTTTTTTCTGGCTAAGCTCTATCATTTTTCATGACCAGGAATGTAACATTAAGCAGACAGAGCATTAACCACATTCCACAGTGACATTGCAATGTACAAGAAATATCCCTCTGTACTTGAATCAAATTATTACCTTGCTGACACCAGGAAGCCTCTGGTGAAGCACAGTGAAGTGTACTTTTAGAAGGGCTAGTGAAGTCTAAGGTTCATATTACTGCAAGCTGCTGTCTTTTTCAGGGCTCTATGACGTGACATTTTTTAGTAGAGCAGCATACACAGACTAATTGATGAAGTTTCCTCATGGTTTTAAACTACCCTTTTTAAAAATTCAGTTTGTCTTAAATTGGTAAAATCTGTACTTGGACTTTGGAGTTCCTCATCCTTGAAGAGCAATCATATACCTTCTTACATAAGCACTAAATACCTATAAAAGTTCAGCTGGAAGTCACTGTCTGTCCTGCTGATGAAAGAAAAAGGACTACCCTTCATGGTTGAGATAACATTATACAGTGTGCTTGCAAGCATGTACCTTTATTCTACTCTAACAATTATGGATTTGCTATCTTAATTTTGAACATTTGATCATTTTTCAGGAAGTTTGTCTGTATTTCCTACACTGTATTAAGTGTTCCCTCCAGAGTGTTCCTAAGTAAGGGACAAGGTCAGGTGAAAGTGAAGAGGAGGCAGTTTACAGAACTAGAATAACTGCAAGTCAAGTCACAATGGTGCTTTATTTGGGCTGTTTGGGATGGAGTGTAGGAATAACAGAGTTTACTTGAAAGGGGAGCACAGGCAAAACAGCACGGGAAGTTCTCATAACTATCATTAAAACAGCTTTCAGCAGTCTAAGGAACTGTTAAAATTACAAAACATTTATTCTGTTCCCTCCTGAAATATCACCACTGCATTTACTTTCACAAAGACAACCTATATTTTATTTTTTAAGTGGGAGAAGTTTAATCAATAAACAGAAAGACTGAGAAGCATTATGTATATATATAAAATATATATTTCTGCTAACGCTGCTTGTTTCCGAAAGACTATTTACAGATGGAGTTCACAATTAAAGAGATTAACATTTAAAACATTTAACTGAATATGCTTTATATCCAAATAAAACTATAGTGAACTTTCCATCCTAAACTGATTGAAGTCATACATATTTACTAATTGCTGGCAGAGATTTCCCAGCTCAAGCCAGCTTTAAGCCATACTTAAGAACCTCATTCTGCAAAGTAAAGTAACTTGAAACTTTCGCTAACTTAAGAATCACAAAAAGATGTCAAAACACCTAGCATAGTTGAAGACAATGTTTTCATTTCAAGGAAAGTATCAGCAGTACCTTCAATACCTTTATTTACATACATCCCAGAGGAGATGAAAAAATAAGTGTCATGGGAGTACAAAAATTTGCATAAATTGTGTTTACTTTTCCATAATTCAAGAGGCAATACAAATCAATGTGTAGAGCAGAGGATTTCTCACTATACCAATATGACTGTATTTCATCTGTATTATTTACTGCCTTACCTTTTGAACATCTATCTAATTAAAAATGCCTACATACTATGCTGCTTCTTATGCTGTCTTTGAATGAAGTACAGAAAGAAGGCAGTAAATACAAAATCTCACATGAGAAATGAGAAACGAGAAACTACTTGTGAAATGTGGCTTTCATTACACCTTTGCCATTATGTTAATGGATGGCAAGCGTTCAGAACCACAAGGGTAACAGTTCCTTGAGATCACAACACTACTAAGGTTCTTAAAATGGCTGGGACTTGAGACAGTGTTCAGAAAGAAATTCTTACTAGAGGAGAGTTTCAAATTTCTTTCAAAATTATTATTTCATATTTAGTTGAGTTGAAGGTGTGAGCTCATGAAGATTAAAATCTAAGCACATTAAAAACTTGGGAGTTCTTGAGTTATTATGCATACAACCACCTGCAAGTGCTCAAATTCCTATGCTGCTGCAGTACAAACCTTTGGCTAAAGCAAGCCAGCTGGGAAGTACCAACATCCCAACTGCTCACAGAAAGCTGCTGAAGCTTATGAAAGCTAAAACTTACTAGCTCAAGTGAGGGACAACTGTAAGGTTTCTAAAGAGCACAAAGGTATCACACTACCAAGACTTTAATAATTACTCACCTTCATGTGTGTAACAAAGACTACTGACAAAACCCCATAGAAATATGAGCTTTTGAAGAGAATAGCACTGTTATAGAAGAGATAGTATGAGGAATTTAAGTGCTCAACAAATGAAGCTATTTCTAGTACTTTGAGTTACTGCTTTTGATTCCAAAGGATGGATTCTTTCCTTGGCAAGATTGTCTTTATTCCAGGATTGCCACAAATGAAAAATGCTTTCGTACTTCTTTGTGAAAAAGCACATTATTATTCAAAGACTATATAATGTCTCAAAGACTCAAAGTATTATACTATGTACTACAGTAAACATTTGAGAAATTATTCTATTTCTGTTCACTTAAAGGCAATTTGGCAATTAGTTTCTGTAGGAGAAATTTGAGATACCTTCACTTTGCTGGTTACGGAAAGGAAAAATATACAGGAAATATAGGAGAAAAAAAATCTCGAAATAGATAAACAACCACACAAAAAATAACATCAGCTGATTTATCTAAATGAATGAAAGAAAATATGAGTACCTTTGATGAGACTATTCTGTTATCTGGAAATCTCTGTGGAATGTACGCTTCAGCGCCTGGAGGTGGTTCACGATGCCCAACATAAATAGTCCGACTGTCCACCCAATTCTCTTCTCCAGCACACTATGGGGGTAAAAAAAAGAAGACTTACTGTGTCAGTTCACTCAGTATTTCTGCAGTAAGATGAGTCACACACTGAATTAACTCATCACATGCCTGACCATAAACACATACACAGCCACTAGTGCATGACCCCTCACACACCTCTGTAAAATCTCAAGATCACCAAAACACCTGAAGCCAAGTCAAATGTCAAAACTCTGCTCTAATTGCACTGTACTTTCCCATAAGGCAATGAGAGTATCCATGAAAACTACTATTCTGACTTTTTCATTTATAACTGAAAAAAAAGAAGAATGGTTTAAGATTCTCAGTCAATGTATTTACTAAGTGTTTATATGGTTGTTACTCATTTTACCACTGATAAAAATATGTGCTAACTATCATATATATGACAAATACTTCACATTTTTGAGACTAGCCAGCCATAACCTGGTATTTTATTTGCAGCAAAGTGAAACTCTCTTCTCCTGAAATACTAGTAGTAGCCATTTCCCCACACATGAACAAGCTTAGAGACATTTAGGTTGCCAGGAAAAGACCTCAGAGCATTTGTTCTTCTGTGGAAGCTGTGCCTATGAGTAAAAAAAAGTAGCAGTGCCAATTGTTCACATTCACATTATAAAACGCCACCACACCAATAGCTTCCCTAAAATTAGTATTTCTAAGTGTCCTATTAACTGTTAAAAAAGTACAAATCACTGTAGAAAATTATTTACACAAAATCAAAATGATCAATTCTTTTAGTTTAGAAATTAGTTTTTGGGGGGAACATGGATTATAAAATGACCAGCCCTTAGTCAACAGTCTAATTCACATCTACCTTATGAAAAACATTTTTGAAGCACAGAACACATTCCTAATACCTAAAGAAGCCTAGGCATCAGCATTTTTAACATCATGACATTGTCAAGTCTGGAGTCAGTTAATTATTTAAATATGTCTATTTTAAACTCAAAACCTCTGCTTTATGCTGTAGTGATGCTTTTACAAATACTTTCATTAAACATGTTAGAGGGAAGCTTCTTTTCTGCATCTTCAACAGCTACATTTACTTAGTACATTAAATATGTCCTGAAAGTGCTCCTGTGCATTGGTGCTTGATTGTCTGTCTCCCTGGGAGAACTGTCAGACTGCTACTGAGAAAACCAAGTCCAAACAGAGTGGGTTTGGTAGCTAACACAGCCGAAGCATCGCTCTCCAAAGCAGCTTTACCACATGTACCTTTGCAGTTCTTGACAATAAAAGAGAGTTTAATCATATAGATACGGTACCTTTTTTTCTAGGTAGTCTTGATGTCGTCAAGTTACGGGTCCATTTACTAGCACACACTTGGCTAATAAGTCTATAATAAAATTTAGTTCTCAAACATTCACCTAATATTTCCTTCACCAGGTTGTGTCTGTATGATTTTTTCCATTGCCTTAAGTGCAACACCGGCAAAGATTGCTTTAAATATAATTTGTTGTTGCAATAGATGTATCAAACCTTGCAATATTCTGCAAATTTGTAGCAGTTAAGCTAATAAAACAATTATCTGTGTGACACACGACTTTCTTGAGGTTGGGTGGAACATCAAAAATATAAAAAGAAAACCTATTGGACTCAGACTATTAACCACAGAATAGCTGAGCAGTAACCATCACGTAAAATGAAGCAGAAAGATTAAAGAAAAGCATCCTGAAGTAAACACAAGAAGCAGATACAAGGGACCCTAAATCATTACCTAATTCTTGCACATGACAGAAAAATGAAAGCATTATGTTCAGAAGATACCAAAGGCCAAAATTACAAGACTAGGCATAAAACTAAAATCAAAAGTAAACCCCAGGTTTTTATGTGTTATTCAATTTTCAATAATTTGAAAGAGCCACTTAATACATTATATGAAGACAAGCAGTTCACAAAGGAAGTAAAAATGACGGCTATTCATAAGACACACCAATGGCCTGGTCAGGGCTTATGCTAAACCCTGTAACTGCCCCTGACTCAGTGGGAGTGCACATACAACATTTCTGAGATGCCACATCCAGCGTGGACTTGAAATCAGGACATGGGTCAGCTTAAAAATTGCTCTGATTTTCCAGTCAGACAACTTCTGCCATACCACAAATGGACGTGTTAAAAAGTGAAGTGCCACTCAGCCCACTTCTGAAGACTAGGTAACGTTCTTTGAGAAAGCCAAAATATTTTGGAAGGAAGTAAAGCATTACAGTGTTTCCATATTCCACCTTACTTCTATGACAATAACAAAATACGGCATCTTTTACCATCTCATTGGTACACAACATTTTTTTATCTTATCAGTGCACTAAGTGTACAGTGCGCACAAACTATCTACTGACACTTGGGCCAAGTAATACTCCTAGAAATGCAAGGGAATGTGAGATATTCCTGTATAATACATTACATTGTACGATGTTTTTTAATTTTTCATTAGGAGGGACATTCCAGACATAAAAACAACACAAGGATTACTCCTGATAAGTGAAGTGCCTGAGTTCAGAGATGACTATATAAAGGGCTAATGGGAATACCATACAAACTTTGAACACCAAGAACCCTCTGCTTCTCCTTCCCTCTAGAGGCCCAGTCTATTCCTGATATTTATTATGAACCAGTACAAGACAGCTTAACAAAGCTGTTAGTTCAAAAAAGCATGTTTTAAAATTTCACTGTATACCTGAGACTTCATCATGACTCAGTTAAAACAGGCCTCTGAAATTACCTGTGAAGCTGGGAAGTACAAAAAACAGAGATCTAAACAGCACTCTCCTGTATTGCTACCAGTTTTTACAGGTCTGATGGCCCTGGAGTATTGTATCAACACTAAGTAAACCAACCACTCTGGAATTTGTATCCCTAAAGCAAGATTCTACAAAATTACTTTAAGCATGGATATAAAACCAAGACAATCTCTTTTATTAGCTTAATCGGATCTGGTTTTATCATAAATTGATACATTTACCACAAATGTACAAAACCGTATCTAACGTAAACCATCTGCTAGCACAGAATGTTTTTTATTTTTCACTATGTTAAAAGATAATAGAAAATAAATGCACTTTACTAACCTAATTCACCAACATCAAACCTCCATACCGCTGACAGTCCAAGTGTAAATAGTGAGCAGGAAAGAGTAAGGCTTGCTGTGCCAGTGAGGCAGAAATGCAATGCACAAAGTCACATGCATCATTCAGTATGGCTACAAGGCAACTCACTTGTGGGAAGCAAAACAAGATACTTGTAGAAAAACAGTACTGTAAGTCAGCACATAGGACACTTAGAGAAATCAAACCACACCAACTGAATCTCTGGTAATGCCAACCTCCAAAGCCAAACACCCTGATTTGACAGTTCTTTTACTCTTCTGATATTACAACTTACAGAATGACATCAGAGTAACTGAAAAAAGCAGTCTGGTGCTGCTGCCAGAACAATGAACTATATTCACTTCTTTTTTTAAGTTCTACTGCTTAAGCCCATTAAGAACATGTCCAAGAAACTATAAATAAACCTTAGCATTATCTGCTTCTATTTATAGTGCAAAGTTCAGTGTGCTGAGACCAAGTTTTATTAGCACATCAATGAAGAAATGTTACATAGCTTTTACTCTTTCAAGCAGTGTCAGCAATAATGAAAGCAAAGACCAGCAAAAGACTACGGCATCTTTTCCTAACACTAAATAGAGACAGTTAACAGAATTACACCTTAAGAGTCTAAATATTTCTGCAACTTATTTTTTTCTGATTAAAAAAAAAAATCAAACTGAAAGTAACTTAAGATTCACCTTCATGCTATTCTGGTAATTTTAATCTAGATTTAATTTAAACAAAAATATATTGCCTGAAAAGACAAGGGGCTTGGTATTCAACAGGTGACAGCAAAAAGATGATAGGAAGATGCTAGTGATAGCTGCCGGAAAAGTAACCGACTTTGAACACATTTTTCTTTCCACATATTTTTAGTAAAGAAATTTAACTTATTGTTTTGAAATCAATGGAAACACTGAATGAAACTTCCTGTATCTCCACTTATTAACTTGAGCAGAGTTGGCAGCAACAATCTTCAGTTCAAAACTATATTTTCTCTCCAAGTAATATAAATACAAACACTCCTCAAGTTAATATGCACTGAATACAGCTGAAAACTCAGAAACAATCTTCCCTGGTCAGGCTCTAAGCACATTTCCTTGAACAATATTTTCTCCTACTTTTTTCTAAATGCTTTCTGATTAAAAGAGATAGTGCACTCTAACCACAGGTTCGACAGCGACCAATTCTCAACATCAGCTATAGCCCTGTTCACCCTGGCTGTGACTCCATTCTTCCACACAGAAGTACTTTACACCCGGAGGCAGGCTTTACTAAGAGCTTGGAGTTTTATTGAAACATACTATTTGAAGTTAATTAAGCAGTTAGCACCACTGTTAAAACTGCACACTGGACACACAGCTCTTCAGTCACTTTGGAGTTTTAGGGTAACAAGACATTATCACTCAGAATCTACAGGAAGAACAAATGATGCACAGTGTGAAAAAACATTCACGCATTACAACAGCTCTGCACTAAAGGCTCTTGGTTCCTAATTTTTCATTCAGTGAAGAGAAACAAATATCTCAAAGTTGCAACTCACTAAAGCTAAGAGAAAAAAAAAAGTTATTTTCTTTTCTAATATTGTAAGGAAACCACCTTTATCATGCACTATTTACCAAACCATGAGATCATATAACCTCATCTTTGCCTTCGCTTGTCAAATGTACTGAGTACCTGCTCTTTCACACTTGACACCACTCTGCAGGAATAGGTGCAGCCATCTCCCCTTGCACAATGTGCAGATTTTTACATAACCTTTCCAAATCCCATCCAATCCAGTCCTTTTAAGGGTAGATTTGATCTATAGATCACAAAAATCCATATAAAGCAATAATAATTTTAAAATAATCTACATTTCCTAGAATTTCTAACCAGTAAAACAGATTAAGTGTTTCAATAGTCCACTTTTGCAAAATAATCTCTTTAATTTATATGTATGTGTTTGTGGAGATAAAGGGTGTAATTCTCATCCACTTAAAGGATCTTAGTAAGATTTCAAATGATAAGCAAACTCACAAATACCTATACAGAGAGCACTTGAGATTACATTTTGTTCACAGCATTGTACCAGCCCTTTATATGAACTGGCCAAGCTCAGAATGAAGAGTTTAACTTTGAAAGCTGTTACGATTGTCGACCTCAATATGAGACATTGTAAACAGAAAGTTACTTCATTCACCTGTAAGTCATATGGATATATGCCGTTATATAACTAATTTAAAGGAATACCAAAATGCATCACTTCAGAGACAACCACCAAAAAAAAACCCAAACAAACAAAAAAAAAAACCAAAAACCAAACCAGAACAACTCTCTCTCAAAAACTCCTGTGACTAAATAACACATTTCCTACAGATCACCCAGAATGGGATCTGTTGCCACAGAATATTTATTACTGCATTTCTTTTCAGCAAATAAATTTTAAACCCTTGGATAATGCTTTTCTTCAGAAATAACATTTGAAATCAAAACTCTCCCAAATCAATTGCCTACAAATCACAGAATATTGGACATAAGTATAAAACAAAGAGGGAGAAGAAAGAAGATAATGAACATTCTTTAACTGCAAAAATTTTATTTACTCCAGGAAAGAGATGAGATTAGAAACAATGGTGGGTACATCTGACAGAAAATGATGGCGGTTCCACAAGATCCCCAACCAAGCCATATTCTATACTATTTGGTGGATCTTGTTTGTGTGATCTCTTTCCACCTCCTGCAAGGGTCCCGTGCAAGCAGACAGAAGGGGAAATGGATTCATAGCAATAGGCTGCAATAAGTTTTTGTGACATTTTTGAAAAGGAAATGCAAAAGTAAGATGATGAAATGATGTAAAGTTCTGTAATTCACAGCTGCTAGAACAAACATTCTGTCACAACAGTGAATGTTCCGGTTTCTATAAAATAGCTAACACTTCTGGATGTGTATTTAATATATTTCAGCCTTCCAGTTCATGCCTCCTTGAGCACTGTCCTTAGAGTAAAACATTTCTGAAACTATCCTAATACAGCTGTATTCCAGTTGTGTCACATGTGCTGGCACTGGGACACTGCAATATAGCACTTTGAAGATAGTCCAATTCTTCTTGCTGATTTCCAGTTTGGAATATCACCTTTAACTGAATTCCACATACTCTATACTTTGAAATGTTGAATCACTTGACCTCCGGGATAATGACGCCAGTGATCTGTGTTCTCCTAAAAAGAGTTACAGTAATTCTTTGTTTCACATACATAAACACTAAGCTCAGTTATTAAGATCTTTTCTAAGCAGTCAATTTAAATTCCAAATATTGCAGACATACTGGCCCATTAGGTTTAGCTATTTGTGACACTTGTGCTTTCTCTTCAGGTGAATCTTGTTTAGTTTCCCCGTTTATTTCCATGAAAAGTAACAGTAAAAGTGATACAGACAAAAGTCTCTTATTCCATTCGCATCTGCAGTCTTCAGCTAGTTTCAAGGAATCACTGGAATGATGGTAGAAAGGTCGACCTGTGAAGTACGTCAATTACTGGACAGCAGGAAAAACGCGTTTCCTTCATTTCTGTTCCTCCCTCTCACTGTACCAGTTCTGACACATTTTGCTCCTTGTTGCCAGTGGATAGGGGCACAGTGTGCCTCCTGCACATCTCCCCAGTCCCCGTTAAGGACATGGAAATCCTTTCCAGAGTGTCTCACTTGCAAATGCAAATGAGAAACAAACTATACTGCAAATGGAAGTGGTAAGAGAAACTAGAAGGGAAAGTGTCACATAAGACACATGATATGACAGCCTTAGCAATTATATTAATTAAAAATCAAGTTTTTCTAAGTAGCTCCAAACCCACAGCTGAAATTAAGGTTTGCGGAAAAAATTTACAGCTTCCTTAGGTGCTAAAAAAAAGCTAAAAAGCTAAAAAAAAGCAGTAAAACAAGAGCAATTTCATTTCTTCTAAGGCAACTAAATGCCACTAAGATGCACATGCAGTGCCAGTCAAACTCAGAGCATCTACAAAGATACTTTTAAAGAGAGTTGTACAGATACTTCAGAATGCAGGGATTTTGTTACTGTTGGTGGCCAGTAACTACTTCTATTTGCAGTAATTCAACAAGAAACAAAGGTAAAGAGAGCAAAATTTTCAGGTCAGAAAATTGATTTTTTTTTTTTAATTATTTTTACAGTTTCTAAAGAAACAGGAGATGAAGGAGATTGCTTTCATACATTCAAAAATAAACCCACAGATAAGCCACACTATTTGTTTTCTTTTAAACTAAGATACTGAATTATTGAGAAAAATCAAGCAAGAATACCTGCTGTGAATCTTTTCAAAGGAACAAGGTAATGCATATGGAGACTGCTTGTATTGGCAAGATTTACAAGATCAGATACAACTAAATCCATTCCTAAGTGGTGGTGTTCTAGGAACTTCAGGTTATTCAAGAGGGAACATACTCTAAAAATATGCCTTAAATTTAGAGCAGTACATTACTCTACCATCAGACATGATTAGAACTGGCCAGAGTGACAAGACCTTCTTAAAGGATTTTAGCAAACGAAAGGGAAAGAGTCATATTTCCCATCTGGATTCCAGAATAAAGACAATTAAAAGATACGGGCTTCCATATTCTTCTTTATCCTTAGTACAAGGGCTGCCAGAATGACTTATCTACACGTTAGCCAGTCTCTAACTTGTTCAAGTAAGTTATGGATGAAAAAAACCTCCCCAAAACTATTTAGTTTTAGTTTAACTATTTAGTTAACAAGTTAACTATTGCACTCTCTAGTCTATTAACACACAGCTGAGAAAGACCTCTATTCCTACTTGCACTAGAGAAATATAATGTAGTTTAGATGACAAGAAAACACCTCCCTCCACTGTTAACTCTTGCCATCACATTTAAATCTGGAACATAAGTTCACTGCAAGTAGCAACTACTCACTTTCCTAACTGTCTGTTCTTGTTAGACTTCAAAAGGATTTTCATTCCCAAGTGGATACTAGAGCTAGTGAAGCTATGGTTCTAGCACAGAAGATGGGGCAACTTTGTGGTACTATCATATAATATAACAAGCCTAACAGATTGTAAAATGCTGGTCTTGCAGGTCACCAAGTCAGTGACCAAAGAATGTCCAAATGTTGTTACATGAAGTGTTCCATCCATAATATTCCATGTTACAGTCTATGTAGCATATGTTACATATTTGTACTGGAGAATGACCAAAATATTCACTGTAAACTCGTTTATATCTCCATATATCTTTAAATATCTAATTTTTTATACTTACCTGATACTGAACTACAGTTCCTTAAAGAACAATGACTAACACCTTTCCTTGGTTTTTGTTGGTGTTTTCAGGTTTTTTTGTTATACAAAGACTACTTATAAAAAAAGTCTCCCAGTGTATGTCTGTATCTATGCTACCATACAAACTTGAGGTCAGGTTCCAACCTTATCAGAAGCAAATAGCACAAGGTAAAATTGAGAGAGAAAAACTACCACATGGGTGCTACTGAAAGCTGTACAACTAAAGCAACTGCTACCTGCTAGGTTTCCACATCCATAGGGAGAAACCTAAATCCTCAGTAAAATTAGCAGGTGTCATGTTTAGACTACTTTTCAAATTAAGATCTTGCTCATGTAGTTTGGTCTTGAACTTCCTTCCCCTGACTTAAGGCCAGACTGCATTGGTCTACAGAACTATCCACAGAAGTAAATAGGTATAGTACAAGTGACAAGCTTTCCCTTCAGTACTGGTAAATTTATCAACAGCCTGGAAGGCCTGGCATTAGTCAAAATGACAATACTAATAGCCAAACTTTTATTATGACTAATTACGTTTTGCCATACTTCCTGCAGTTTAACAAGCAAAATATCCCTCTCTCTTTTACATGCAATTGGTTTTGAGCATATTTAAAGAATCACAAAATAACCCCAGTATCCCTATACTTCATCTTGACGAAATCTAGAAATTATAGTTAAAAAATAACTTGGCTATTTGGAATAATGGACAAATTATATAGCATTAGAAGTCACCTAGCATGTTCCTCCATCTCCATGGTTTTTGCTGCGCATCAGCACCAAATTGCATGTTAGGCAAATTCAGCTTGGTGAACACACACACACTTCGATAGATGGAAGAACCCTAATTACAGATGGCTATAAGGTTAATGAAACATTTATTTGGAGCTATTTGAAACACTTTCAACATACTTCTAAACTCATACATTCAAGTACAGTTCTGAAACATTCAAGGAATATAAAATTTTAACCTATTACTTCCTCCAATACTACAAAGCAATACCATGTGTTGAAGTATTTGAGGGGGAAAAGCCATGTGCAGATTCAGGTAAGAGTTCACAAACTGTATTTTACAGTTTTACCTACTATCACTTAGGTGTTGCTGATGAAATGCCACATTCAGTCCTCATACGTAACAGTGAAGATCTTTTAAATTTTCCAAGATTAGCAGGCATCAGGATCATAAATCTGACTTCAGACAAAGTCTATACTGATGAAAGACAAGAATTTTAAACTTATAAAATGGCATAAAGGACGTTCAATACCTCTGAGTGTTCATGTCAGGAGTATGAGTAAACCTACTCATGATGCATAAAAGCTTTATGACACCAGCCACCGCAAGATTTTAGAAACCCTTTTGTTTTCACTGCACTTGAGAAATGTGAATGCCACTAAGATTAAATATTACTTTACAATTCTTTTGATGCAGTGAGCTTCTTAATATTTACTTTTACTCTCAAAGAACAGATTTAAAGATTTGAAACTGAACAAACTCAAGTACAGTATTTCACAACTTTGTACTTTTACAAACATCAAAAGACTTCAAGAACTTCTACAGTAGCCAAATATAAAAAGTAAACTTTATCAGCATTTGCTATCATATTTTAAAAGTTAGCTATTCATACAAAACCATTATTTTACTTCAGAGCTATTTCCCTCATCATATATAGTCATATACAGAAAAAAATGTAAGTAACATTTCAAAAAATTAGGCACAATACAAAATATTAAGTTGACTGCTCAGTTAGAAGCTAGTGCCAGTGGCTATTAAAAAAAAAAATCTAGAAAGTCCAAAACATCTATTATATAAGTAATTAAATCACAAACTTGAGAAATCAAAATAGCCAATGCTTGGCATTTTTGAAACTGTGAAAATGAAGCTTTAAAACTGAATTCAAGTCAAAGAAACTCCAATACCTAACTAATTCATGAACAATCAGAACTCCAGAAGTCAAGGACAGATTTTCAGTTTTTATCATCTTAAACAGTTCAGTAAAGACTGGGTGAAGTTTAAACCAAGATATCATTAATAATTCAGAGCAAACTTCTGACACAGCAAAGGTGAGGAACACAAATAAAACACTTTTACTCCACATATAGTCAGTAGCCTGTAAG
Source organism: Atrichornis clamosus (assembly GCA_013400975.1). Taxonomy (NCBI): domain Eukaryota; kingdom Metazoa; phylum Chordata; class Aves; order Passeriformes; family Menuridae; genus Atrichornis; species Atrichornis clamosus. The sequence continues at coordinate 47,329 of WBMZ01003498.1, read as the reverse complement.
GTACTAGAAGTTGATCTAAAATGACTGGCCACCCTGAGTAAACACTTCACACTTGTAAAATATTACTAATGAAAGTATTAATGATAGCTAGAGAACTCAAAGAGCAGCCCAGTACACCCAACACATCTAAAGTCAAGCTCCAGTACACAGAGTACTGTGTGAAAGACCATCTCTAGGTCAGAAGCAAAGACAGTTCAAATTATTTTATTTAGCAAGAACTGTAGCTACTTCCCACTTAAGAATGTAACCATGAGACTTTTATCAGTATAATTATACAATATGGGAGACATTTTTTAAAGCTTGCCATGATTCATATACATCCATTCATTTATATGTGCAAGACAAAATGTCCACACTACACTTCAATGTATCAAAACTCTTCTGTGTCCTTCATACAGAAAAGGAGACGTATTTTTAAAAGAATATTTTTCTATCAAGTCTAAAACTGTACTGTATGTTGATGTTAATATATTCTGACTTGCAATGATTTTGATAATAAAGGCAAAGGAAGTTATGAAGGTGTGGCTGGGATGAGATAAGTGTAATCTCAACTTTCACATGTCTGCCATTCAGTGATACAGAGAAGAGGTTTAACAACCTTTTGATGCTGCTGGTTTCTATGCAGCAGCAAAGCATACATAAAAACGTAAGAGAAGTCACCTATTTCTAGCCTTTGATTTACTGCTGTGATTTCTTTGATGTGGGGAGGGATGGAGGCAGGTAGTTACAATACATCATTCCCTAAAAATAACTTGTGATGGGATAGTCTCCTTTTGCCATAAAACTCTCTCAGGACTTCGAGAATCTAAGAAAAATCACCATTTTTTCCCCTAGAAAAACATACCCCACAATATTGACTCACATCTTTAAAAATATCCCTAAAGAAATGTTTCTCAGACTTCAAAGGCTGATTCGCCATTCCTTCCCTTTTCAAGGATAAGCAAAGCAAAAAAAACAAGAAAAAAAACCTAACCACATTTTCTCCTCAATAAAAGACCAGAAAGGAAACCAACACTAGCCAAGAGTAACTTAGAGAAGGCTGACATCTCCCATACTCCACATTTTGGGAAATGCAAGTATAAGTAAACTCCCAGAACATGCTGGCAGGAAACACCTCTATTTAGCAAATTTGAAAAAGCATGTATGTACTTAAGGACATTACAGGCCCTACACATCCTTCAGAAATCAAGTTGAGTATACCAGGCTTTTGGACAGCTTCTATGACAGATTAGCATAGGAAAAAAAAAACCCCAAACAATTCACCTTTATAATAGACGAATGATACCTGAGAGATATTACTTCAACTGAACAAGTATCAAAAAACCTTTGAACCAGAATCATCAGGATTATCTATTTTAATCTGCTGTGTATGAGAGGCTGAAGAACCTACCAAAGTGAAATAGCTAGATAATCATAAAAAGCACATTGGGTAACATTTTTTTTCTTTAAAATGAACACCCATACTTAAATGAAGTTATTGTAATTGCAAAATAAGTATTTTAATAGATTTTTCTTTCTTAGTATTCCCTTTCAAAACAATCCAATAGACAAATGTTCTTTTGAAAGATTTTGCTTTCATGCTTAATAAAACTCATATTCCCAGAAAACAGTGTGCCTCCTCATCTGCCTTTTCCTGTTGGACTAGAAATTCCTAGAATCAATCCCAGCAAAAAACAAACAAACAAACAAAACAAAAAAACCCCAAAACCAAAAACAAACCAGAAAAACCCCAAACCTGAAAATTCTCACTTGCTGCAAAATTGGGTTAGGAAAAGCAATGAGGACTTTTGAACTAGTTTGTCATGCTGTACTGATCTTTTTACACCTGTGTGCAGGAAAAACCAGAAAATTAAATCTAACATAAATATCCAATATTCTCATACTGTAACATATATTCCAAATGTTGCTTATTTCAAAAGTACATAATAATTCTGGACTTTGTAATCATTTGATAATATCTATCAATAAGGAAGTGTGAATCAGATTTACTGAGCAATATGATTGACTTCAAAGTTCAATGAACTGTAAAACCATCCATATTCTGAGCAGAGGTTTGGACCAACCAACTTCCACATATAAGCTGTGCATAAACTGACAGACAAATGCCTAGAACTCAGGGATTTTAGGAGAGGCAATTCTATGCTCTTTCTAAACCAGCTAAAATGAGTTTATCAGGCCAATTCCAGTCACATCTACTTTTATTTACAAGACACATCTATTTATAAATAAAAGTCTAACCAATCAAGACTTTTATTCTATCAGGTAATTCTTTACCTTAAACATTTAAGAGCATTAAAAGCCAAAGGCAACCCTGAAATCAAATCAGAAATCATTGTCCTACACTAACTTTTGTTCCCCATAAACCACAGGAAAACAACAAGATGCTACAAATTCTACTTCACTAATAAATACAAATACACACTCCTAATGAATGAGGCATTTTTGATTCCTGCAGAAGACCATATTACCAGTTTCATAAAATCTGCATGTTTCCACATGTGTTTTGACGACATAGGGCACTCTTCAGGACATGTACCCTACAGGCAGGATCAGCTGTCCTGCAGGCAACAAAAATGGGGCAAGATACCAAAATGATCGTGCCAAAAATAAAACTTCAGGTGATAGCCCAAGGAGTATTACTACAAATGAGATAAGTAATCCTTGGCAGTGTCCTGGTTGGTAGTACAATGTCTTAAAGGAGTTATTTCTGTCCACTTGCTAATACTTTCCTTTCCCCACCTCCGCCCCAAATATAAGATGATTCAATTCATAACTAAAAGAGAATTTCATGAGGGGAAAGTAATTTACTTTTGCCTTCTAGGAACAATTACTCTTTGTTGATTTTAGGAGGCATTCTATTAGGCAATTCCTCAGAAATAAAACATAACTACATTTAATAAAGATAGAGGGAATACCAGGCACAGATCCCAGCTTGAATTGTCTTAGGAGGCACAGTGCAAACAAAAAAGGAAACTCACAATTTTTTAAAAAAATAAACAGCTATGACTAAAACCAAGGAAAGCAGAAAATATTTTCACACTTATTGCTTTTTAGAATATGACTGCATCTGAGGCCTTGCCACAGCAGCCATATCAGCTACCATATCCAACAACCCTGCCCCTGGAAGCAAACAGCTACTGTAGGTCTAGTGCAGAGCAAGATTGTGACTCTACCAGTTATCCCGCTGTTAGGTTTTTTTTCTAGTACACATGGCTCCTAAGGAGTCAATTATACATTGTCAGTTGAATTCAAATGGAGTAAGTATTCTGATAGGAAGAGATAATTACTTACTTTGTTTCTTAATGTAAGTTGATTATGTGCTTATGTAAGAGGCTATCAGGTGGCAGCTGGAATGTGTCACTTCAGCTAGGCCACTGTCTCTAGGCAATGGGGGCACTGTGAGGTGGAAATGGCACTGGACCCACCATTAGAACAAAAACAATGTTCACACCAGTTTAACAAGTTCTGGCACAGGCAAGGTGTAAGGGTATTATGCATCAAGTTCATCGCAAGTGAGTTACATCTGCTATTGTTAAGAAAGCTTGTAACTCTTGCCAATTATGGACAACATTCAAATAGCCAAGAACATTGGGGTTTGAGTGGGTTTTTTGTTGTTTTGTTGGGGTTTTTTTCAGTGAAGTTGTAACATTACAGAAGAAAGAAAACTGAATTCAACTCAAACTTCTAGAAATAAAACCTTCAGATGCTTTTGGAGGACACTGGCAGGAGGCTCTTAGATAATGGGTTCATTTGCAATTTGGGTAAATTTTTACAACAAGAATAAAAGAAAAGTATAGAAGCTATGCCAAAATGTATTTGAACTTAACATAAATCCTTTCAAATTAAAAGTGTTGGAGTCCTACAAAAAAGTCTGATCAAAAAACTACACCTCCAAATAATCTTAATATGTTATAAAAATAGTTCCTGCGGACAAGTCCAGTACAGATTTCATTCACACACACACCATACACATACACAGCATCCTCTCTTGGCCCTCAGTATTTATTTCAAAACTACAAATTGCCAAAGAACAATTTCATTTGTATATATTAGTCAAAATCTTTAGTGAAAACAAAGCAAGTACTATAAAATCTGAGTAAAATACATATGTTAAATCATCTGTATTACAGCCTACGTCATTCCTCCCATATACTCTATAAAAGGACAATAAAACAAAGCTCTAGCTCTACAAAAAGCAAAGGTGAGTCCTTGTAAGGAGCAATGCTAACACTGGGTTGTAAATGGGGAGGAAAAACAAAACAGTAAATTGCATGCTTTCACTTATTCCGTAGGGTCACAGTTAGAAGACTTGGAGATATCGTAAAAAAGAAAGGCTTGCTATGTACCAAACACAAAAAGTTAGATTGGCCTAGTGTCCCTGTAAGAACTATTTTTCTTTGTAAGCTGCTTAGATCTCCTTAGTAGTAATTATTCTTACAAGTCACTTTGATATAAGTCTGTAAATTTAGTATCAAAATTAGCTGGTTTAGGAAATCTCAATTTTGAGTATTTGAGAAATATCTAGTGTTTTACTCAAGACCAACAAACAAAAATAGTGTCTCTTCAACAGCATTATTTCTGTCCAACTGATGAACCTGCTTACTTCAGCTCTACTGAAAGAACAGAGGTTACCATCATATTTCCTATTTTGTCTCATTGCAGCAAAAGCCCCCACAGTATCACCCTCAGAGAGAACCCTTCTGCATTTGCTCATGGAACTGGAATAAGATTAAACTTCATAGAGAGCTGTCTCTTCATGTGTGCATGCAAAGGGAAATGAGCTAGACCATCCAGATCGAACAGACAAGGTATCATAAAGCAATTAATGCTGGAAAACTCGTATCACCTAACAAATACTCATGCCCTCTAATTAATGCTTTAGCAAGTAATTTTCCCTCCCCTTGTTATCCTTTTCAATTATATGCTGCTGGCCATTTTAAGGGTCTCCACGCTTCAACAGTAGCAGAATCATAAAAACATGGAATATGCTGAGTTGGAAGGGACTCATTAGGATTGAGTCCAACTCCTGGCCCTGGGCAGGTCACCCCAAGAATCACACCATGGGCCTGAGAGCATTGTCCAAACACTTCCTGAACTCAGACAAGTTTGGTGCTGTGACCACTTCCCTGGGGAGACTGTTCTGGTACTCAACCACCCAAAGGGTAAAAAACCTTTTCCTGATATCCAGCTTAAAACTCCCCTGACTCAGCTTCAATGTCATTTCCTTGAGTCCTGTCACTGGTCACAAGAGTGAAAAGAAGATTTAATACCAGGCAATAATTATCTTCAAATTCATTCTTTGAAGCCAAGAGAACAAATAGTTTGAAGGTTGATTTTTAACTCTCAAAGTATTTAAATCTCATAATACAGTAACACAGAACATGTCAAAAAAATACTCCTAGCTAGATTTAAAGATGGCACATAAATTTCACTAGTGTCAACACTGTGCTGCAACTTGCTTTCAGTTATTCATTATATGGAATGTGCACTGCTTCAGCTGCCATGACATGAAATACTAGTTTCTGTGTTGCTCTCAGTTTAATTCTCAGACTCCCTCTTTGTTTCAGTGTTGGACAGAGTCCAATAAAAAGCCAGATTTCTTACAATGTAAATACCAGAACAAGTTAAAAATAGCATACTGGTTTTGTTCTTAACAGTATAGAAATCTGCTTACTCCTCAAGTTTCCATTTTAATTTTACGTACTTATTTGCAGTAAGTGAAGTATTATTTATGAATCCTTTTGTGCTTTATTTATACATCTCCGTAGGTATGAAACTGGACATATGGGAAAGGATTTTCCTCAAATGTAATGCTAGCTGGAAACCTTATGGGCAAAACACAACCAAATTCCATCTCTTAAACACTTTTCTTTCAAGCAAGTGAGCTTGGTTTCCCTTTTAACCTTTCACCTTAGTAACAACCTCCTCAATGATGTCTCCACACAAGAAGTCTAAGCATTTCTGAATATTATAAAGATTAATACAGCATTAGATTTACCAAATAATCAGTACTTCGGAATACTCTTATGACAAAAACATGTTTTTTTCTCGATGTCTTTTGAGATACAGGTTTGGTGTACCTCAAGTACATCTTGGAGAGAAAAGGACACAGAAGGCCACATCTCAACAACTCTAGCAAGCTCTCCAGGAAATACCTACATTTCACACTTCCTTCTTATTTATTCATAATGGGATTTGCTAAGCAAATTAAACTGAAGACTGGTAAAAGAGGTGAAGAGCAGCAAGCAGAGGTGTATACATTGAAGAAGTTAGACCTACTTAATAAGGGGCAAAAAAAAAAATTGCACTACTCTGGAAAGAAACCTAAAGCTTGTAAAATCTTTTGCTATCTGTAAACACACTGAACTCCATAATGCTCTCTTGTACTTATAATATAAAATGAAAATAATTCTAAATGATAGGAGCTGTTAAAAGAAGAAAAATTTAAAAGGAGAAGGAGCAGGGAGGAAGCCCATACAGGCCAAAGGACTCTGGATTAACAAGTAACACGCTAAGGCACTGGCCAAAGGAGGCCATGTAATGGGATAAACCCACCTTGGAATCAGGCTCCAGGCATGGGGCACCACAGGAGCCACTCGCCATGGCTGCCCCAGGCCGGCCCCTCAGGGCCCCGGGAAGGCCCTGTCTGCGAGGCCCCGGGTTGAAGCACAAGAGCAAAGCCAGTGCCTGGCTGGAAATGCAGGGTAAGAGCGCCCAGTCACTGCCAGGCCCTGTGCAGGGAGGGTCCCCAGAGACAGGGCAGCACCCGAGAACAGACCCTCCCCAAAAACCAAGGTGCTCGTAGACAAAGCTGGTATGGTTTGCTCCCAGATGGCTGCTGAGCCCCTGCTGCCAGGCCAAGAATTGAGCAGACCAAAAAGGGGGGAATTCCAGCTCTGAACTTACAAGGGACCATCCGCATACTTTCTCTAAGCATTCGGGTTCCACTGACAGTAGTATTTTTAAAGTGTATGCATCTGGATGAAGGAATTTGATTCATATGAAACTCAATTTCCTTATGTTAACATATGGAATATGTAAACATATTTTTCCAAACAACGTATTTTTGAAAGTCTGGCAAAACCAGCGGGCTCCACCTCTGCTGTACCCATGCAGCCGCCACCTTATTTAGTAGAATGCATGCTCCTAAAATCTGGCCTGACAGACAAACTGGAACATCACTGAAGTTCCTGGTCCCTGGGGCCGCCACAGTGGCCACTGCTGTACAGTGGCAGAATGCCGTGACTCTGCAGAGTCTGCTGAAACCCTGGCCTCGACCCCACTTACAGAAGGTCTAATCCTTGTTTGGCACCCCGAGCACACGTGAGTAACTTTGCCATCCAAGAAACAGTCACCACTGCCTCAAATAAGTGACAGATGCCAGTGTACAGGCACATTCATTTCATAAAGTCCTCAGGGGAAAAAACTGACATGGAAAATTGCATCTTCAGTACAAAACTGCAACAGTCTTCAGTTACAAAACTGTAAAACAAAAAATGTTAAAATTCCTACCGGTGACAGCAGAGCCACCTTAGTGGCCTTTCAGTAGCTAATGGCCGCGTGGGGAACACCACCATCACCACCAAAGGCTTGACCAACACATGAATCAAGCAGCTTATTCCATACTTTGTAAGATGAAGATTAGTATCAGCTAAAAAAGCTTCTCAGCCAGATCTCCATAAGATGCTGTGAAAGCAAACAAAGAATTTCCACAAAAAAATATAGTACTGAAGAGATTCATGGATTTCAAACTTTATTTATAGGCATGGAGATAGGAAAGTCATCTACCGGGGAAGGTCCCATCTACTGAAGCACAAAAAAAACCCCAACGAGACAACCTGTGCAAAAAATACTGATTTGCACTGGGGATGCACTCTCATAGAATGATTGTCACAACAACCTCTTGCTGCTGAAAGACACAGCAGAACGTCTCCTCCTTTGCCATTCTGAGCTTCTAAAGACAGGTATTTTTCCTTGCAGAAAAGCATACATTTTTCTCCCTTTTAGAGCAAGCGTTATACATTTGCAATTACAAAGCAGCTAATGAAAACAAATCACTAATCTTTTCCAAGGCAGCCTTAAATTTGCTGAAATGAATATTTCTAATTCCTGATATGACTTCCATCTATGGGATCATATTCGCTCTAAATTATGTATTCTGTTAAAACTGAGTTTGCACAGAGTTACACAGGATAGTCAAAACACAATCTAGTCCCATACTGCTACCCTGTTAACCTCCTAATCTATTAGTGTTTTCAGTTCTAAGCTTTTTTAATACTGTGGATCAGTTCACACTGAATCAGCTAAACTAACAATACTGTAAAAGATAAGAGGAAACAATGCAGTCCTCTATTAGCACCTGAAAAAGACAATGCCAATACTAGCTGTTGCACTGATTTAACCACTTTTTATTTCCTATGGTGAAACTGGAAAAGAAATCAGCAACTACTATGCTGGGGAAGTCCTTTCCTTTAAGTAGAATCACAGTTAAGTGAACTGACAGCTGGGCTATTTGATTTGGGTTTTTGAAACAATGAATTTAACCTGTACTCATAGCCTTTAAAAACTTTGTCACGTTGTTCTTCAACTACCTTTGTTTTTTGCACTGGTTCTCAAATTTCCACATGCTAATGAACTCCCCTAACTTAAGGTTTGAAGGTGGTCTGGAATTGTATGTTTAAAGTACTAGGCATCTAACTGTGGATAGCATCTTTGATCATCTTGCAAAAATCTTACATCTCTCCCATTTTATACAGAGCCAACATTTAGCCAGCTTTCTGGTTTGGTCTCTTCAACATTAGCTAAGTAGTTCCAGTGTCTCTGAAATGATCACGCACCAAAAGATCTAATAAAATGCTTATTCTTTTGAAATCTCTCCAAAAAGACTATTCCCCTTTTATTGCTAGCTTGTCATTATTGGTTGGTGCCATTTCCTTCAGGAATGAGTGGCTCTAAAGCTATTGATTTAAGAAGTTCCACTCCAGGGAGCTCACATTAAATTCAGTCAAACAACGAAATTTATTGGATTGTCCCATCATGTCAGTTCAAAAATTCTCTAGGTTATAGAACAAGGCTAAGCTAAGAAAAGAAATCACCTTGGCAATTCCTTGGAATTAATAAATAATTGAGAAGGCCCATACTTTTCTTTCAATTACAGCAAGTAATATATCAATACACATCAAGTCTATCACTTTAATTATTTTTTTTCCCATTCCCCTGTATGGCAGTAAGAGCAGATCACAGCTCTAATTACAACAATTACTTCCAGTGATGTCAATAAAAATCTAAAAAGCTACAGGAGGATGTTTTAAAAAGGTTACTATTTTCCCAAGACCCAAAATTGAAAAAATCAATTATCAGATGTCTATTTTGCAGCATTTTGAAACTCATTCTCTTCAGACACCTTCCCTGTTCAAGCCCTCTAAAAATCTTCAGCTTTTTCTTTAAACATCCCTAGATGGACATTCAATAACAATATACCAGGTCAGCAGTGTCTTGTAGGCCAAGTGGGATAACAAAGGTGCTTCCAAACACAAGCTGTTGCTGCTTTTTCCTTTCAGTAAAACGGAACAGGAAAAGAAAGCACTATGAGGTATTTCAGTTTGCTCAGAATTACACCAATACACAAGGTAATTCTTTACAAGTGTTTTCTACACATCATTTAAACACCAATTCTGAGCTTTAATAATTACTGTGAGAGTAGCAAACACACGATACCTTTTTTACTCTAGGAAAAAAACTCACTGATTTCATTATCACTTACATCTGCCTAAATGTACTTTCCTGTGTTACTCCCACTATCAGACATAGCCAAGAACCAACACTGCATGTCCAGTTTCTGGCATTTAAAATAAAAAATAACTAGTTCAGCCCAGCCTATTACATATGTTTCCTTCAATATAAAGTCAAACAGACAACTGAAGAGAAATGAGAAGTCAAAACAAAACAGGAAAAGAACTACACTTGCTGAGCATGTAAACCTCAGTGCAAGACCTAAAGGTTCCCTAGTTCAGGCTCTAGAGAATTTAAGATCTGTTTCCAAGGTCAGAAGACCTTCAAAATCCAACTTTCAAGCATAAACAGAAGTCCATCAAAAAAAGGCAAAGGGGGAAAGAGGTTGTTTGACAACAGATTTTTACAAAAACACTGCTAACCTTGTAAATTCAGAAGGGTGACGGACTTTGCCAAACTATGTATCATGCTGTCAGGTAAATCCTGTCTGCTTCTTGTGTCTATTTCTACATTAATTTTTTCAAGGTTCTGAGCACATTAGGCATAACAAACATAGTTGAAGCTGACAAAATGTGGGTAAACGTCTTATACATGACACATCTGGAATAAAGATCTACCAGGTATTTAAGGCCTACAGAAACCTTACACATCTCAATCTGTTTGCGTAGAATAAAAAATTACCACATCAACTTCCCCCCATCATTGCTTCTCTCTACATACATGATCACTCCTAACTGTAACACTCTTCATTTAAACATGGCATGAACAAGCAACAACACCACCACCACCAAAAAAAAATCTATTTAAGACTCTCTCAGAACGCCTAACCATACCCATACTAATGAAAACCAATCCACAGCTCAGACTTTTGCTATATACATGAATAAGTTTCTCCCTTTCTCAACAGTTAAACTACTACTAGCTCTGAAATAAAGGAAATATAGTTCATAACCAAAAAGTTTCACAGTCTACTATCACATCATATATATGTGATGATACTATAGAAAAAGCAATGTCTTTCTCTGACATGTTTTGCTACCATCCCATTCCATAACATCCTTCACTCATAACACTGTAGTTGCTTGCCTTATTCAAAAGGCACAAAACTGTGTCCTCTGTATTTCAAGATACACGCAGTGCTATTCTATTATGTATCGACTATTTCCTAAATATTGCTCCATTTAGAAATCTAAAAGAAGTTTTCTATCCCTTTACTCTATGTTAACACAAAATAAAAATGCTTTGTTATGGGCTTTTGCTGGCTTTGTTCTTCTTGGGAAAGCAAAGTACTTGGAATTTCCAGCTTCAGTTTTTGTGCTCTGTTAACAAGAGATTAGAAGTTAACAATGTACCAACTGTTAGAGAAAATAGGACTTACTTGTTGGAACAAACAAAATATCTACTAATATCCCCTAATATTAAAGGACCTACAAAAAGAGAAAAAAGTAATCTGTTTATCTGCAAATTGCAAATACTGCAGGTTCTACTCTTGGCATCAAAGAAAACCTTGACTCAAATCATCATATCAAATACAGTGCTACACACCACCAAGTTAAGAAAATAAATCAGGATTCCAGTTTCCTATACAGCTTCATTCTTAACTGTATTCAAAATAAAAAGATCTAAACAACTATGGTGGAAATGGTTCACGATTATTTTAGGAGGAAAAGGTTTTACCAATAAAAATGGTTCCTCTTTCATGAAGGAAAACTAAGTCATACCATAAGCTGCTAAGTCACCCAGACATAATACAATAAGCAGGATCCTCTTACGCAATGTGTCTCTTGCTCACTCTTTAACATAGTTTATAAATTGCCACAACCTAGATACATGGAAAGGGAAATAAAGCAAACACCACAACCTGAAGAGAAAAAGAGTTTCTTTTGTAAGACATATGAAAAGGTCTTTAAATACTACTTGTAGTTCCATCTCTAAGTTTTGTTCTCTCAAGCCTGCCATGCATGAGAACTCCTTCCCTAAGAAGTATCAACATTTTATTACGATCCTTTTCTGCTGTTCCACTGTTTATATTACCCATTTCAGTTATTAAAAGTTGCTTTCTATTGTCTTCCTCTTGTGAAAGCATTTTTCCACATTCATACTGACAAAAGAGTTCCATTGGAAAGTAAAGTCTCACACTGTGCTCTTGCAACTAAGCCAGCTCATCCTATTCTTTACTGACATGCAATTCTAACAAAAGACCAAAAAAAATCTGATCATAAGCACACCTCACCTTGAAAACCTTCCCACTTGAGATCAATGTGAGTCAACACAAAAAAGTAGCTTTTAGTCTACTCTTTAATAAAGAGTAACAGAAATATTAGCTATGTCCAAGATCAACCCAGCAGCAGGACCACACACTGCACTGCAGAATGATGAGTTATCTCTTCATCTGTCCCCCCAAAAAGATTAAGAGTGTTACCTGAGATGGGGGGGTGGTGTTTATATTCTACAAATAGAGAATCTCAGGTCTGTTGTCTTTTCCTTTGAACTAGAACAAAAGGAATATACAATACTACGCAGTGCTGGGTTAACATTGGACTTGACCATTTCAGACGTCATTTAAAACCCAAGCCATTTTATGATTCTATTGCCCTGTGTTTTACCACAGTGAACCAAATAAAATTCAGATTAGAATAACAAATCTGCTTTTTTTCTGTAGAAGTGCCAGATAATGAGAGTGTGGAAGCTGCAATGTGTCTGGCTGCCACTCAGCATGGCCAGCAAAACAAAGCATACCTACAGATGGGGACTAAACAGGACTAGGGCCTGGGTGAAGGAAGGATCATCCACATTATACGCAAATAACAACCAAAATGTTTTACAGAATAGTGGTAAATTTTGATGACAACAAAAAGCTGGGCACCAAAAGAGGACTGGGATATTGTACTAGAACACCCTGAAAACTGTAGTTAAAAAAAAAAAAAAAAGCAGTAAAATTCCATCATGCAGAGTATAACCTGAAGCACTTCTAAGGACTAACAGAAAAGCAGTTCATTAGCTGGGAGAGGGCCAGAGGATGAGATGATGCCTACAGAGAAAGTATTGTACTGACAACATTATACTGGGCATGAGTAGCATGTTAAACAAAAAAGAAAAAAAAAGAAAGTACTGTTCTGGCCTTTCTTAACTAAAAAGATTGGCCTAAGTCAACCCAGGCACACAGCAGGTCTGTGTCAATAATCAGAGAGCCTTTTTGATACGAAGAAACTAACCCATCTTTGTCTAAGAAAACCTAGGAATCTATGAAACTTAAGTGCAAAAAATGTGTCATTGTCCTCTAAAATACGAAGTAATAAAAAGGAATCAATACTAAACTTAAGTTTGATTTATGAACGGATATGCACGAATTGTCTGTAAAGTTTGATTGAAAATGAAGTTTCCAAACAAAGTAGTAAAGTTTTGGTTGTTTGTAGGGGCTTTTTTGGAAGAAGGGTAATAAAAACTCTTTCCAACAAGAGAAAAAAGTTCTAACAACTCTTGAACTTGGTAAATTGATGACACAAATGCTGGTTGCCTGAAATATGAAAGGATGAAGGCCAAAAGGCATTTGGGAATGGGGGGGGGTGGTACTGCTCATCATTCACTCAGGAACACATGCCCTCTCGCTGAGTATTTTTTTAGCCACAACCCTCTGTATATTTCTTCCACTGGAAAAATTTTAAGTCCTAAAGTATTTTTCATTACAGAAACATATTCACTCGAAATAATATGACACTTTATATTATGAAATGAGTCTATGGCAGTATTTCTGAACAGGGTTTAGAAAAACATCACCTGACATCTATATCGCTAGAAAGTTTCTACCAACCATAACATCTCAAATTGCTTATCTAGTCTATACTGAAAATGTTCCTCCATCCCAGCAGACTTTCTGCTGACAAAGGTTACAAGACAGATGACTACACCTATACATCTGCATTTATTGGATATACGTATTGTGCAGTCAACGCAACTGGCAGTATGTCAGATTTGGAAACTAATGCACTTGTCAAACAAATGGAGGAAGCTCAGACTTTGCTCATTTCAATTATCTAAGCCTAGCAGGCTGTAGCCTCAAAGCTCAAGATCAGTACAATAATATTATCAAAACAATCTCAACGCTAAGAAAAAGGACAGCCTTTTCTAATTGCTATGGAATAGTTTTGGAAACAAGAAAAACAACAAAATACACTAAGAGAACAGTACAGTCCTAAAATTTTCAAGTTTTCAAGCTGGAGAACACTAACTAGTCATTAAAATATCACTGGCTACCATTGAAGATACTCCACTGGGATAAGTACCATGACAGCTAAGTTTAATCTTTTTATAGAAATTATTTTTAAGTTCCTGGGTAGGTGGCAGTATTCAACAGAAAAACAAAGCCCAGAGTTAAAAAACAAGCCCAAGTGGCATGGCCTCTCTTTGTTTAAACAAAATCCTGTCCATAAGGTACCCATGGACTCCTGCCCAGGAAAACAGTACCTGAAACTGGGAGTATCCCCACAGTATTATATAGGGATGACATATGATGTCAGAAGTCTCATAAACATCTTCCTGTAATTACACTTACACTGTAATTACCTTTGTTTAGCAATAGGATTTCTACAAAGCATTTTCAGGGCTTAAAATGTGACAAACTAAAAGCAACCTGCGAACACTCATTGTCTGTAAGGCAACCTGTTCTTCCCTCCTAATTCCCTGTTTAAGAGCATTCATAGCCTGCAACACAGGTAAGTGAAGCAACTTCTGTACTCCCTTCTGTATGATCAAGTCAACATTGTGTCACAGTGTTAGCACAAAGCAATCTTGCTTCTGACTACACAGCTGCTGCCCCAAGATACAGATAAAGAATGAGACGCTGAGGGCAATTTCATAGAATTATCTTCTGCCTCAGAAGGTGATAGTGCTTCTTGGAGGCACTTTGTGTGTGCTGTAGTCACTGAATTTTCTACATATAACAGGTTGTTCTGGTGAAGGAAACCAGAACAAAAAATAGCACAGCTGTCTGAACTTTCTAAGCCATGGCTAATGGAAAGCTACCTACCTCAGCCTTGGAAAGATCCATAAATAACATTTTGGAGGGTTGTCATATCAAGATTAACACATTCAACCTCCCACAAAAATCTCCACTACAATAATGGCCTACCTGTAAGTGAGAGAGATAACCAGGTGTGCTAGAAATATTTATAGCTGCATTAGAATAACAGAATCACAGAATCATTGAGGTTGGAAAGGACCTCCAAGATCAGAGCCCAACCTTTGATCACTATCTTGTCCACTAGTGCCATTAGCGCCATGTCCAGTTGTTTCTTGCCGTCTAACAGTATTTGGCTCACAGACCACCAAACACCAGCTATCTAGTGGCTGCAGGCAGCAGGAACTGAAGTTTTAGTGATCCCTAAACTTCAGCCATTACCAAGTATGATACTAATAGTATCACAGCCAGGCATCCTTGATGGCTCCCTGGGTATAGTGAGCCACATACTTCGGGAACTGAACTGTGTTCAACACTGAAAGGCAGACAACTCCAGGATTACAGCAAGTGAGGGAACAAAGGGACAGGAGCTTAAGAAATATGAGTTTACACCAAAGGATTACCTAGCATGAGGCTGACTGTGCACTGCTTCTGTACAGCAGCTGTGTCAGAAATTGTCTTGAAGTGTAAATGAGGCTTTAACCAAAGTGCAAACAAAAACAAAGGTACTTAAAGCACCCGGACTCCTAGCATAATACTAATGTGTATGACAAAGGCAGCTGGGAAGACAGCAAAAACATACAGGAAGTTAACCATGAGGACATAGCAATAAATATAAAAATTACCTTAATACATTTCCGCAGAAGCTTATACAGTACTCAACTGAGACAAAGTTTACGAAATTCTGCCTAATTTTTATTAGCACTATTAAGCACTCTTCAGACGTGACTGTTCACCAGAGACAGACCTCAGAGGAAAGAATTTTGCTTTTCTGAAACAAGAAGGAATAGATGTGACATTCGAATCCAGCTTCAACAAAATACATTTGAGCAAAGAAAATAGGTTAGCATGGGCACAGGAACAAAAATACATCATGCGCAGAATGAGACAAAAGAATTAATGTCGAGGAAGAGAATAACCTCAAGAGGTGAAGTGTGCCCTGAGCATAAGAAGACCAGTATATTCTCATTTTCCATGCAACTCCTGAGCCCTTCCAGGCAACAGTAAAATCTGTGAGACAGCACCATATTACTGAATACCAGAAGTAAGAGAGGCTGGAATGAAGAAGAAAAAAAAATTGCTAAAGATAAAGAGGAGTCATGAAAACGAAAATAGCAAATATGTAGAAGTCCTTTGAAAAATTATATTTCTCTGATATAAATCTGACACACTTAGATGTCACTAAAATTAAGTCCTTGGTAAATATGATGCCACATTAAAAACAGAGTTACACACAACACAAACAGAGAACCTATTCTATTCCTGACAGAAATCCATTTAAGAAAGACGTGCTCTACTAGCAAATTGCTAAGTGGCATTGACACTCAATACACAAGATAAGGTATTTACTTCATACTCCATAAGCATCTCTAAGATCACATGTCATTTTTCCAAGGCCATTTTCTGTTTTGTGGAAGAAAACATGTAACTATTTCTGCCACAACTGAGGGTTTTTTCTTTTATAAGCACTGATAGAAATATTGCAATCCACTTGCACAGATGTTTCTACATCTTAATTTTAAAAACAGGCCCTAGAAGTTCTCAGAATAATTTGAAACCACATTCTTCCCACACATTAGAGAATAGTGACTTCAGCTTTGAGAGGATATTCTCTAACTGTGAAATACTAATCCTTCTACAAACCACACAGTTCTCCAGATAATTTCTGCTGCATTGGCATGAGCACAACATTGTGCAAACCTACTTCCTCCAATAATACAGCTACCTCAACTGACAGAATCACCAAGACTTATTCTGAGTTATAAAAAGAAATGAAAGAAAAGTCTGAACCTTGTCCTTATAGGAAGATATTTTGAGTTTAAATCTCAACTATTCAATGTATTCAATGTCTTATGGAAAAAAAGAATCCCAAGCATTAAGACGGCAAAAACTGGCAAAAACCTACTTTTCAGCAAGTATATCAATCTTCCCCTCTTCATATCTTTCCTTCTGTTCAGATAATTGAGTTGTATACATCATTTTAACCAATGACCCACATTACATAGGATTAGCCAATTTAACAGTATTTAAGTAGGAAAAGGGCTTCAGTAGTTTACTATGTAAATGGTAAACCACAAAAAAAGACAAAATGAACAGAAGCCGTTTAGTGGTCATATTTCAGTATACTGTCAGACATAGCAAACAAAATAATAGGAATTCTAAGTATTTAAGCAGATTTTGGCATTTCAAATATATGAGGAATTACCAGGGGTTCATTACACGAAGCATACCTAGAGACAAGACTGGCAAGTGCACACAAACTGCAAATGAAGCCAAAAATTTCTACCTTTAAAGAAATTATTTCCAGCAGTCATAGTCCCTGAAGGTAAACCTGTTCCTGCCCTCTGCAAACAACCCTGTCATAGCTTATTTGCACACAAATTCTTGCACAAACTAATGAAATCTTCATATAAGAATAATTCTTGAAGTTATAATTGCAGAATAACAATGAACATTTGAACTTACACTCAAAAACACTGGTAAATCACTTCTGCAGCAAACACAACCAGGACTAAGACTGCAAAACCTCATTTTTATCCAAAAAATCTGGATCTGGCATGGATTAAACAGTTTTAAACTGGAGTTTAAAAATTCCTCTCTACATTCAAAGGCTTAAGAGCAGTGCTGTGGCAGTGCTGTTCTTCAAACCACTCTGGAAGTCCAACCATGGCTACCAACAGGAAACATTTGATAGGCTTCTGCAAATGCTGCTTTCAGAATAACAGAATAATCCTCACAGGAGTTCACAAAAATTTCAACTTGAGATCGCTATTTAGCTTGCTTAATATTCAGGTGACTTTCACTATTAAGATAGAGAGTCCAGTGCATCAGTCATTAGGAGGAAAGCATGGTCAATTCTCATCTCCATATACAAAAAATTTACTATTGTCTCAGTTCAACAAAAATGTAAGTGAAAAAAGTAAGTTTACAACATTGAACAGACACCCAATTCAACAAAGGTAGGTCAGGAAAATATACTAAGATTTTTTTTCAAAAAGCAAAATCAAAAATCCAGGTTTTATTGCTAAATGATTTATTCTATATGGAGAAAAGCTAGTATTTCACAGAATTGCAGAAGATCCTCAATTCTCATAGATTCAAGCACACTAGAAGTGTCAACTATAATTTTTTTTCCAGATTATAATTTCAGGAGAAAAACCACAATCTTTCAAAAGCAGTTCTCTTGTGATACAATTTATCATGCAATAAATAAAAATTTCTCAATTTGTATAAACTTCCCTTTCTGATTTTATAGTATGTATCTCAGCATGAAGTATTACTAAAAAAACCCCAAACCTAACCCATATGCAAACCCAGCATGTTTTAACCAGACTGTCTCTGACTACATAAAGCTTACTTTAGAGCTTTTTTTCCCCTCCCAATTAAAAGTGATCCACATTTTATCTCCCTTTACGCATTTCATTGAAAACTGTTCAGAAATTTCTGTTAGCAATTTGGGGAAATGAAAGAAAGGGTTAATAACCTCACTTCTTTACATCCAATTTAAAATGAAAATTAGTCCTGGCAGCTTACATTGGATGCTGAGCTTTTTCTTCTACTATCCGTAATACCTGACAGCAATTTATAGTAGGTCGTCACCAACTACCACGACTTACAGGGAGGCAACTTTCTGCTTGTCCATTTGGTGAGTCATTCAGGGTGACACACAGGAATATTTCCATAACTGAATTTGTAACACCTGTATTCCTCTTCACAAGAACAGCAGTGCTTTAGCCATTAACCTGACCCAGATATACTCACCAAGGTCTCTGAAGAGCAGACCAGAGTTGTGACTTTGGGCCTGGTGCAAGGTCACCAAATTAAAGCTGCTCTTTTTAAAAAGAATTTTCACTACAGTTTCTCCTGAAGTAGATAAAGAGGGCTGTAGGTGATTAATACCTCTATTAAGAATGCTGTTTTTCAGGTTTCAAAGTTTACATGCCCAAGTTAGTCCACATTTGTATTCCTGTACGGAATGATAGGTAGATAGATAATGGAACCCAAAATTTCCAAAGTTTTACACAGGACACCATCACTCATAGACAGCAGAATTACTGATACTCTACATGACAGCCTTGAAAAGCCAGCTGTATTTGCAGTGCTGTATTTTCCTCTATTTAGCATTAATTCTTAAACCAGTAAGGAGTCTTCTCTAAGATCTTTTTGTGACCCTCTCCATAAAATGTCCTCTGCAAAGTATCTTTCAGTACTCATACAGTAATCCATGTAATGGAAATTACCTTGCAATAAAATGGTGGGACTTGCTAGGGAAAAAAAGAAAAAAAAAACAAAAACAAAAACAGAGAGGCACACCCTTTGGGTCCCTTTTCCAGAATTTCCTGCTTAACTTTTCTCTCATTGCTCAATCCTGTTTAGCCTTCTCTCAAATGGAAGCCAGGCCACTAATTATCCCAGTCACCATTGCTGGTTTTACTCATGGTCTGAGGCAATGACCCAAGATGGATACAGCAAACAGTAAACCTAGGAACTTTTCTGTTCTCTTCTGTTCTAGCTTTTATTCCTTTCCTAGACACTTCTGCCTTCCAAGCTTATACCTTCAAAGAATTACCCACAAAACAAAATTTCTGCCAAAGGTTCACAACTAACTAGGACTCTGTTAAAGCAGACATATAACCACAACTGTTTTGATCCTACTCCTCCAGTAAGCATTACAATTGGCAGATGCTAAATCCCAGCACCTTCTACTGTTCAGTATCTGTCTACTTTGAAATTTTCTTGAACATCTCACAATTAACTTTGGATTGTCAATTTGCATTCCTAGCTGAATGTCAGCATGCTTTGTTCCCTTGTCTAGAATATTTATGAATTTGCTGAGGGCACATATCCTTGAAGATCCCACTGGAAAGACCTCTGTGAGAATTGATCATTTAGTCTTCCCTTTTTCTCATCTTCTGGCCAGTTATTAGTACAACAGGAGGTGGTTCCTCTTAATCCACAGCAGCTGATTTCCTTTAAAAGCTTTGGCAGGAGGTCTTGTCAAATGCTTTTTATAAATCGAAGTGCATTACATCAACCATATACTTATTCCTCTCCCTCTCTGCCTCCTCCAAGGATTCTAACTGCTTTAGGAAGCACGACTTCTAGCTAAAAAAAAAGACCTTAATTTTTTTTTTTAACTTAATGTGTTTAAATATTTTTTACTCTACTTTCTTGAAACACTCAGTTCTACTTCTTTCCTAGGTCACTATGGTATCACATTTGCAACTTCCATTCCTCTGGTACGCACAGACTGTTGTAAGTGATGGATTACATATTTCTGACCAAAAAAAAAAAAAAATCAGACACTTCCATATCTGAGGTATTTTACACCTTGAGTGAATTTTAGCTGTTTGCATGCTGTCCTATTCATTTATACTGACTGCCTCTCAACGTATTAATTAAAGATAGATCCTCTTGACCATGCCTGTAAGAAATTCTTCAGTCTGAGCATTCAACTACAGTCCTCCACAGTGAACATTTCTGCAAAAAACTCCTGTGGCTTGTCTGCTGTAATAGCACCTTCCTTAGGAATTCTCTGATGTAGCTGGCCACTTAACAGACTACAGCCTTCCTCACATTCTTCCCACAGGCAGTGATAAGCCAGTAATTATCTTAGGAATTTAATTTCAAACCTGTCACTCTTCAAACAGTTCTGCTCTTTGAAGGATTACTATCATCAGCTTTCTCCATTCTATTTAACCTATGTTGGGGGGTTTTTTTGAAGTTTTTTGACACAAGTTACTTCCAAGTCTCCAATTTGCTGTCTTGACATGGAAGACTCACCTTCCCAGCTCTACCTCTTCATTGCTTCTTATTTGGCCTCACTGAGTCTATGAGGCTTGATTTAATTTATGGGAAGAATAAGTCTTATTAAAAAAATTTGCCAGTATTTTTGTTCATACAGGAATGCCATACAACAGTACAACACAGGTAATGTTTACAAGAAGACTACCAAGTAACATCTTGAATGAGACCTCCTGCATTGCTCAAGATTAAAATTTCCTCTTTGCATACCAAGGCAGAGGAGCAAAAAACATCCTTGACAGCTGAAGTAAGTATTGTCTCTTCATCACATTTAGTAGTGAGATTTGTTACTACTCCTCTCTGAGTAAATGAACTGTACTACTTTTAACAAAACTTTTTCCTTTTGGTTTTTTTTTCATGTCTTCTGGCATTTTAAGTAATTGTCAGTATTTTCATTATATTACCAACATAATCAAATACACTATTAAACAGTCAGCAAAATAGCAACAGTATTAACTGCCTTCTCCTCCTAAGGTGTATTTCAATCCACATAAATGATCACACCTTCTTTTATCCTGTTTTCCTTAATCATATAGCACCTTTCTACTAAAGCAACTCATCTGTAATGCAATTTCTACATATTTGTACCCAGATACTGCAGTCTCATTGATTATCTCTGTTCCATCAAGTTTCTCAAAACACTCATAGCATGAGTATGCTCATTTTAAACCAGTTGTTTCAGTCTACTACCTTTTTGTAAAGGCACACAGCATTTTGGTAAAGGCATACAAGACTCCATGCTTTATCAGCTTGTCTATTTTTATATGCACCATTTAAGAGGACTTAATTTGGCAATACATTAAAAAGGCAGGAAAGAAGCAACAAGAAAAAAAAGGACAGAAGTATTTTCCTTGGCCTTTCATCACTCAGTGAAATACTATCCAAAAAACCCTTTTTCTTCTGCAGCTCTCAGTTTAAGGAATGATAAAAAATTTATTACAGTAAAGCTGGTATACTTTTTAAATTACATTACAGATTTTGACAAGAGGTAGAATGCATCTCCAATCCCCAGGACTAAAAAGAAATCCTTGCATTTTTAATTTACCTGCTCATTCACTGCTCATTTCTACACTTTCCAATAGTTCTCCACTGAAAAATCTTTGTCAGTTCCTGGGAGGTCTAACAGCACACCACCTTCATTCAGCAATCCTGCTTCTCAAACACGGCCCATCACTGCTCCTTCTCAGCCATGATTTTCATGAAGCATTTCATTGTCACCACCAGCTCACTATACCCCAAGCAATCTGCATTCATCTTCTCTGGCTCTACTAGACTGTTCTTGAGCATGCCCAAAAAGCTTGCTGCTTACCTGAAGCATGTCTTTTGCTCAATACTGGCTTCCTTCAATTCCCCTTTTCTATCATCATTGCTTAATCCTTCTCACCAGCAAGCTGAGACACCTGTCTGCACACTGGTCTGTATTAACTTTTTGGGATCTTGACATTACTAACAGCATGGTATTAATACAACTCCACTCCTCCTACAGTTTAATAGTGGATTTGGCAATGTCAGATTAATGACCGCACTCTAGGATCTTTTCCAGCCTAAATGATTCTATAGTCTTATGGCTTATCATAACAGTCCTGAGAAAACCAGACTTGGTTGAAATGAAACAGCAGACAAAGCTACTTACACTGTCAGCAGGTGTTAACAACTGCCCAAGACTCAGACAGAATATGGCAGATGACAATCCTCACTTATGGTCTCAAACAAATTTCAGTACAGATGCTCTCTGGGTGGGATATGCTTTCTACATATTTAGATGTATGCTTCCATTCAAAATGTTAGCATACAGCAAATTACTGGCATTCCATTTATTAACACATCCAATTAAACTACAGTATAACCTTTAAACTCTGTTAGGCATTTCTGATGTAGTTCACTAGCTGTCAAAGTCTGATGCCTTTTGTTACAGCCTCTTCAAATGTCAGAGTTTCATAACCTGCAGCTACTCTGTCACTTCATTTGACTTTGTGTATGAAATAAATGTAGTGGGCATCAGATCACTGAATTTGGCCTGCTTGAAGGGTGAAAAATTTAAGTCACAGCTCAGGAACAAAGTAATATAATGTGGCAGCCTCTTATTAATAGCATGAGAGGAAGTAGAGCATGGAATAGCTTTCTTATTACACTAAAAATGACATATTAGATTACAGTATGCTCATTTTTTGTCAGATTGTATAGTCATTGCTTCTAGAAGGACAGAGAATTAGAGTCTTTGTCTAGTTTTTCAGGCACAATAAATTTTTCCAAGAGTTTGGAGTCTTCTTGGTTTTGTTTTGAAAACTATCATGAGAGGCAAACTATCTCTAATAAATATGCCGTTAAACAGGACAATTTTTTAATCAGAATTTTTCGTTTTTATTCCATTTGAACTCTCTGCTGTGACTAGAAGAAATACTTGAGTATTTAAAGGTAAAGGAAGGAATCCAACAGTAATCTTCAACTTCAAACTTCGAAGAGTTTCAATGCTATTCTGACACTGCTCAAATCCTGTCAGTTTCTGCTTTGCTCAAAGCACTGTCTTTCCTCCCCTTTTCTATGGAAAAAAATACCTTTGCAAGCGTAGATGGTGATATACACGCTTCAGCAGACCCCAACATATAAAACCTGCACTTGAGCTGGTGAAATCATAAACAGCCCCAGGGGAAAAAAAGGTGAAGTGTGAATAGCACTGCCTAGAAGGTGAGTAAAGCCAGGGACTGCTCACCAGCTCTGCACAGCACCCGCACAGAGGGAGCAGAGGACTGCTTCCCCCGTCCACCGCAGACTCCTTTATTGCAGGCACTACAATCAAAGCAACAAATTAGATGACTCTCAGGTGCTCACCTAGCAGGGAGGCCCCTTAAGGAAACCCATATGCCCAAAGGTATGTCACTACCCCATATATAAACAGCTAACAAAATCCAGCTTGAATTTGCTTTGATTTGTCTAGTTAAAAATTAACTACTTGATTTTGGAGCAGGGAAAACTTCGCTGTTTTCCATACAAGCATTCTCTGCTTTTTTCAGTTTCTTTTTCCACATGAAGCTACAGTTGAGCTGTACATTACCATATCACCAAGCACAATATCATGTGCAGGTATCTGAGTACAGTTTAAGTAGAGAGACAAATCATGTGTGAGATTGGAATGGTGTAATAGTTTTGATACCTTGATGCAAGTGCACTGAGCCATTACAATATCACATCACTTATCTTTGCAAACCTTGCAATTCAAATCTAGGCATCCTAAACTTGTGTTCCTTGCCTGACCCTTTTAAAGAAAGAGACAGAGGTAATTATGAGAAATTAAGATACTCACAGCTGATCTAAAATCTCAACCTGAACACACTTTAAGTAATTTTCAAACATTAGGCATATATGTTTTTTCTTAACTTGTCTTCCAAATACAAACTTCTCAGCATTAACACCTGGATAATGGTTGAACGGAAATCAGGTAGGGAGAAAGTGATAGCAGGCAAGTGACTCCACAGTGTATTCTGTCCCTGCCACCAGTGCTCCACCCGCCCTGCAGCATACCCAGCCACCCCTGCCAGTCCTGTCCATGGACAGACCACCTGCTACTGCCCTGCACAACAGATGGTGCTGAAAGACTAAAACCTTCATTTCAATTTTTCACTTTTATCAGAAAGCCTAGTCTCATTGAGAGCATTCACTACGCAAATTCTAGTCTTCATGCTCACCACCAAGTTTGAAGGGCCCCGGCTAAGTTGCTTATCCTGTCTAGAACTCACTGTTCACATTGCCTATGAAATAAACTTTTCCAGCTCAATCAGATCTGGAAACAGAGACAGCAATTCACTAGCATTTACTTCTTGTTAAGTCTTCAAGCACGCCCAGTACTGACCTAGCTAATCTCCCAAGGTCAAAATTATAAGAATCCTTGAATGCATTAAATGATTTACATATTGGACTGGGGTGTCTGTTTCTAAAAAGCTTTAATTCATCTGATATCAACTGTACATATAACAACTTATTCTTCTAAGAACTAGGCATAAATAGCTAAATAGCTGCCTTCTTACAATTTAGTCTAAAAATTATAACAGTCAGAATAGCAAAAGAAAGACTAATAATCTTGTTTTGTAACAAAAATACAATTGCTGCCTAAATATCTAACAATTTTATTCTTTTAGTCACTCTATTCCTCAGGTTCTCTTGGGAATGTAAATCTCTCAGTTGCATGCTATTTTCAGCTCTAAGATGCTCAAATGACCTGCTGCAATAGCTTAATCTTTGCTTTTGCCATTTACTCTTAAGGCTTAAACCTTGTTCTTGAGAAGTCTGAACTGCATGCTAGACCCCACTGAGTGTCCTTCATTCATTTCTGGTGGCCTAGATTTGTCTTATATTAAAAAATAAAATAAAATTTAAGAACAATTCAGATACAAACGCAAAAATTTCAAGGAACAAATGCCTACTTGCCACTGGGAGACACTTGTCAAGCTCCACTTTGTCCGTAAGAGGACTGATGACTGGAGAAATCAGAGCAAACTTTTCTCTTGAAGCAGACTCAGACAGAGGATAACACTAGTTAAAAGGAAGGATGCTTCACAGACAGTATCACCGCTGGAGAACACAGAAAGGCAAGCCCATTCCGTAAGACATTAGAAAGCTGTGCCAGTAACGGAGGGAATGAAGTTACTTTCCACAATGCCTAACAGCAGAATACTGGATGCATAACAATATAAAAGCTTCAAACATGCACACAAGAGAAGCAGACATCACATCACACAGACTATAGAATCACATCAGAGGCACATCCTGAAATAACTTTACAGTAAAAAGGGATGCGGTTTTTTTTCTTTTTTAATACATAGAAGTAGGGTAACATCTATATGTACCATCACAATACACTGTCAGGGATTTATCCTCTAACATTATAACACAGGTTTTTTTCAAGAGTGCAATAAAGGGCAATAACAGCCAAGAAAATTAACAAAGCTCCATTCTAAGTTCAAATAATTCACTTAACTACACTTGAGTGACTTTACCTTTTACTATTTACTAAACGACATGGTAGCACGCAATGCCACCAGATTTGGAAAATACAGTATTGATTTTAGAAAATATATTCTTTATGCAGACAACACCTTCTTCCTTCCCCATTTATATCCATCTCTACTGCAGAAATTATCAGTCCAAGAGTCACATTACTCCAGGTCATCAATGTTATAAATATGGCACTGTAGGAAAGAGTCATTACTATCTGAGCAGTTGCTTCTACTGATTAGGCTTTTATCATATATCGCTGTAGTAGTAGCTGAGTCTAATGTTAGCACTGCAGTGAATAGCAATATTGCTAATCGAGGGAACAAAACATACTCATCAGGGAGGCATCCTTCAAACTAACTGCACTGCAACAGAGGCCTTCAGGGACTTCTGCAGTAACAACCAGAAAAGCAATACCTCTCTTAGTTTCTCACACTTCTTAACACACCAATACTCTCCTGATTCCTAGGCTTCAGAAAGTTCTCTCCATGCAGGGAACAGCACCCCTCAGTAAGAGCCCTAACAAACAACCTGCGGAACTGGGTCTAAGCATTCTCTTGGGTTCTATTTTTAAATTTACACTTAAGCTGAATAACGCTGACAAGTATTTAATTCTTCAAACATTTTAAACAGTTGAAGTATGAAATTAAAGTCCAAATCCACAACACAATAAGCTCTGATAAACAACTGTTTTGCATAATTTTTAAAGTTTCACTCCCTCCCTGCGTCTACGCCAAATTGCAACTCTTCACTTACCTACTACTTTTCCACAAGAACTGTTTCCATTATATCAGAATTAGTGAAGTGCATGACCCACAACCACACCAGAACACGGAAAGCATGGAGAGAGCTTAATTACAACACAGGTCTGCATGTACCTGCAACTAGTCAACCAAAAATATGCAAGAGTATAAGACCTTCTACAAGAAAAGCATTTGCTAAATGGACAATCCTGTTTATAGCTTGTATTTCTCCTGAAAGCATAGCTTGCTGATCATTAACTATTTAGGAGCAACCTACTTTATCAACCTTTCTCTAGGATGCTTTTTTAATCAGAAAGCTATCCAAGCTAGTAACTTTTCCCTCATCTTATTTCAAGGAGTTAAACCCCACAAGAGCAGTATTTTATTTCAGTGTTCCTTTCATACCATCACCTTACAATAAACAAAACCAACAAAAAACCCCAACCCAAACAAAAAATTCCACCGCTAACAAAACCCACAAACAATCAAGCAAAAAAACCAAACACTCAACAAAAAACTCCAAAGGTTCCACTAAAACAAGGGCATATTCTGAAGTTACTCTGCATATAAGCAGAGCAAAACTGGTGGAATTTATGTTTGGCTCAATCTCATGAGAGCATTTCAACCCTTCATTCTCTACAGGCAAATCCATGTTAGCACTTTCAAGAATCACAAGTATACACAAAACTCAAAACTTATCAAAATCAGCCCAGTGAAGACCTGAAGTCAGATCAATTCTGCAATTTGTTTACCAAGTGATCAATAGGCTTTGAAGGCAGCCCTGAAAAGAAAGGCTCCTACACAAGAGGTAGGTTTTTCCTCCAACCTGCAGAAAATAATGAGCCTTCCCACACAATGAGCAAACTAACAGCAGAGCATGCTTAAAAGCTAGGAAGAGGTCTCAAAATGCAGACAAGAAAGGACAGCAGAGAACTGCAAACATTTGCTTATAAGAGACTCCTGCACATGAAACCCTGGAAAGAAACAGGTTCCTCAGAAGCTCAGACAGAAATGCAGAAAAAATCCAATGTGGATTCAACCAGACATGAGTCAGAAATTGACTGTTTGTTTTGTTAAGGCATTAGCTTTTTCTGCAGCAGACATGGGAGGCAACATTAAAAAAATGCATGCAAAACAAAACCAAATGCATTTTGTTATTTGATAAATGGAGAAATTCTTTCACAAGCAGAGGAACTGGCACATTCAAATACAGGAAATGGGAAGGGCTACTCAGAAGAGAGTATGGAGACTTCATTTTCTCCTCTGAACATCTACATCCTTGGTATCTACAACATTCCATTTGTTTCCACAAAAACAGTTTTAGATGTGTATGCTTGTATACAAACTCACAGGATACAGTTACATGTTTCTTTCCCCAAAAATAAACATCTTAAAATAAATTGTCATGTCTATTCCATAGAAAGTTTCAGAACACACACAAAAAAAGACCTGTAATTCTTTCCAGGTCCAGTAATATTAATGTGAATGTATCTCCTATCATGTCTTTCATTGAACATACAGCATGCACAACTACTGTAGAAAGTTAATTCACAGGCTCTAACTCAATCCCCCCAAAGACATCAAGAGTTAGCAGAAACATTTCATACCACTGGCAAAAGCTCCTTTAATGCCTCATACTGAAGGACTATCACTGTGAAAAAGGTGAGTTTAATCCCATCGTATTTCTCGCATCTAATGTCCCCAATTAATATACACACCACCACATTCTGAAGCAAACTACAGTAGATTTAAATCAAACCTAGTGACTTTAAAAACCCCAATCATTAAGACCTTTTTAATGTTGCAGGAACATATTTGGTAATATCATGTATATTTATTAAGACCATCTTATACTTTAAAATTTAAAAATAAAAAAATAAAAAAAATCTCAATAGCAAGGATGTAATCTTTCTACCTTGCCCAAAGTAAAAATATAACAGGTTCATAAAACACAGTATTTTAAGAGGTAGCATTATTTCCAAGTGCAATGTAATGTTTGTGCCTTGAATACTGTTTTGAAAGCTCACCTTCTATAGAAGAGGAAAACAGACAGCCAGATGCAAGCACATACTGTAAGGGCTTCAGAATGGGAGGAAAACAAGGGAAGAGAGAACTGCAAACCCACTGATAGATAATATAAAAGCATGAAGTTGTTTTTTTTTTACGGCAGTTAACTTCCATGGGTCCTCCTTTGTATCTGTCTTTCCTCATT
The DNA here is from genome assembly GCA_013400975.1 of Atrichornis clamosus. Taxonomy (NCBI): domain Eukaryota; kingdom Metazoa; phylum Chordata; class Aves; order Passeriformes; family Menuridae; genus Atrichornis; species Atrichornis clamosus. Next base: position 18,672 of record WBMZ01003498.1, on the reverse strand, counting down.
TGCAAAGAACCAAGTTTGGATAATTTATATTAAACGTTGCTTGACATATTCATGTGTTTTAAATACCATAATGTGTTTTCATTCCAGATACACTCAAGCTTGTAAAAGACAACTTATTTTCTTATTTGGAGAATTATAGCAAAAAAATTAATTAATACTAGGAAGCAAAAGTAAATCCCAACATCAAAAGTAAACTGAAGAGTTGAGGCATGCAAAAAAGTATGTTTGAGCTTTTTACTTTAAAAAAAGATTTTTGCTCTCATGTACAGCCCTTATTTGTTTGCCAGTCGATCATTTTCTTTTTTAATGCTCTAAAAACTACAGGAGCTACTCACCAGAAGGTCTACAGTGAGCTGGGTAAAAGCCATCTCAGTACATGTCTTCCATCATTAGCACAGACTCAGTTTTGAAATAAGTATTTATTATCCCTGAAGAAAGCTGTGGTCCCCCAGGAAAAGAAACAAACCCAACACCCACAAAAAAACCGAATACCTATGAAAATGGTGTGACTGTGAAAAGTAAGCAAGCTCTTATCTTCTTCAGAAGTTTTCACATTTCTCCTCTATTTTAACAGCCTTCATTCCACACAACAGAAATCAAACAGTAACAGAGAGGGAGGGGAGAGGGGCCAGATACGGGGTGCCTCAAGTGACATCCAAGGGCTTGCACCTCAAGCTTTTATGTCTCAGGACAGAGGGATACCCACACTGGTTTCACTTCTTTTTCTTTTGTAACAGTGTTGGTCTCTTATCTTCCACACCTCACTACTTCTGTTCACTCCTTCCCTAGTCTCTTTTGCATTTGAACAAAAAGGAAAGAGTACTTTTTTCATGTTTTGTTAGATGCTCAAAGCATCAACCACACCTGCTTCACTTTCCTTCCCCTTACACTGAAGTTATAACAATAATAATTTCTCTTTTAAAATACTAGTAAGTCACAAGGGAAATTCATGTTCCCATGAGAGCTGACAGACATGTCTACCATCTTGAAAAAATTTTAGCACAAGTGACAGTTCCCTTATTAAGACTTTGAAGCAAACAGCTCATGCTTTTCAGATAAAGGATTTCAAAGCAAGCTCTCTAAAAACTGAGTCAGCTGCAGTATGGAATGACAGGAGAATTTCCATCATCCAACCTGTACTACAGCTACCATCTTGGATGAGGATATATCCCTTAGAGCCATTAAAGTAGGATTACTTAGGTTATCATGCTTAAAACCCACCTACACCATTTATGTCACAATAAACCTGAGACCTTTACTCCTGCCATCTACGTATAATAAAGCAAACAAACCACATCTCTTTATGTGCAGCATTTCATAAATAATTTAAAATGGCAATTTCACTTCCTTTAGATCAGAACTTAGCCTGTTGAGAACAAGAAATCTTTACTATTCTTATTAAATATTTATTATATGGCTGTTCTGGCATCCTCACAAAAAACTTTGCATACAAATATTATGCATTAGAAAAATACAAAAGCCACATTTAAAACATTTAAAAGATGCTGGCAAGTGCACAATAGCTGGAAAATGCAAACAAAGCTGACAGCCTAACTTTCACTGCTGATTCTTTCCAGGACAAAAAGCAGCCACGTAAGACAGCTTAACCCTTTGCTTTAAGGTCAACATGCATCAAATAGTTTTCCATAACATGGATGTTTGCCACTACCTGGAAAAAAAAAAATTAAGGAAACATTTTTAGCTAAGCAAAAAGACAGTCAGTGTGTTTCCAAGCTTTCCACTGGTGTATGTTACAACCCTAGAAAGGTCACAAATGTTTACCAGCTCCATGCATGCAATAAAAGTGTATCTACCCCTCCGCCAGTAACATTTTTACCTCCAGAACAGCAAACCTAAAGACTCTAAATAGGTGTGTAACATCTACAAAACAAGCCATAAGATGAAAAATGCAGGAGCCTCAACACACTGTCTTAAATAGCCCATCCCCTGTCACTAAAGGAAACTTTCAGTCTTGTATCTATTTTTTCACCAAGCTTTTTACATAGCTGTCCTGGTAGTAGTCATATAACCGTATCTCAAGGAAACAGGCACACAGAACAATGATCAGACTCAGCAATCCCACAGCAACTTTCAGATTTCTCCCAATCAAGGAGATACAGCTTGCACTGCAGCAATAACCACCACAATTCCTGCGGTTTGGCAGGTCTCAGCACGCACTGCCGTGCAACCATTTTCCCCCATGAGTCTCTAGTAAGATGCCAAAGGAACACGCTTATCTCAGCCTCTTGCTGTCTCTATAAAACTGCTACCAGACACTATTAAACTAAACCCTGTGCCTGTGAGAACAAGCTTCCAGATTTTAAGTTTTATTTGAAGTGACGCAGTAGCAACCACTGCCCTCACAAAAGCTTCCCAGCCTAAGCATCAGATCATAACTTAGATAAACTCAAATCTAAACCAGACCTGGACAGACCAAAATAATGCTGGTCGGCATGTTTTCAGGTGCAGAACTTGCTTTATAGCTAGTAGGCCAAAGTTTTAAAGCCTCAGGACAGCAAGGCACCTATTTCAAAAGATACCTTTGTTTTCCAACTCCCTTCTAGCAACAAGCACCCAGGCTGCAACACCGACCGTCCTGCAATCCATTTCTCTGAGAGCAGAGAGTGAACACACTAACATTTCCCCTTTCCACAGACTGAAGTAGCCCTGAGCTACCATAAGCTAAACACTACTGTGCTCAGCACCAGCTTTCAATCCTCTTTTGCTGCCAGGCTGAATTGCCACTTTCAAATGCATCAATCAGATACACACTAAATTAGGAACTGTATTTCTTCCTAGCACAGCCTGCCAAGACAGCTGCAGCACTGTTTTCTGTACTAATGACTTCGAAGGTACTAAAATAAAGTTCTGGCACCGGTGTCCACTAAGAGAAGGTACTGCTGTCATTACTGGAGATAGCTATCATTGTGTTTTTAGTTTAAGAGTATCATGCAAAAATATATTTAGTAACCTAGTGCGGCATAATCCCTTCAGTCAAACACTTCAGCTCAGTTTGAGGGAAATAACAAAAGCATGCTTTGTCAGTTGTACTTTTCCAAATACCCAAGGCAGGGGGATCTTCAAAGGAAGCAAGGGTCAATTTATCCTTCCTCTATAAGAACCCCACACAGCAACAGCTGATCTGGTCAGCTGGGGATCAGATGACCCAGCTCAGACTGTGGGAAGGAGAGAGGAAATGTCTCTGTCAGGCCAGAAGAACTCATCTGGAGTTCACGATGTTGTTTCCTATAACTTTTCGACAGGGATGCATACAAGAGGACAGGCAAGCTAGGGCAAAGAACTTCAAAGACCCTCCTGGCACACTCCAGGCTCCAGGAGGATAATAACTGTGGAACAATGAGCCAGGAGACTTAAGCAGAAAAAGACCCTTAAGAAAGGCTTTTCGGAAAAAACAGGAACAACAGTAAGATTACCTGAGGCAGCACTAAAGGGAAATTGAGGCACTGGAATAGGATGCATCTGGGCTTAAAGACAAATACATTATTCTGACATAGTGCATATAAAAACAGAGCATCCTGAACCACCTACAGAAGAAGGAAAAGCTGGACAAAGTGCTTCAGCAAGCCATGTGAGGCTGTTAGATGCCATCCAGAGCTAGGGTTGTATACCTTCTGCTATTTACTGCAAGCTCAGGTTCAGAATTAACCCTTTTCAGGCATGTCTCCAGTGTTTTAAAGGCTGCTGAAACTGACTACACATCCATGAACAATGCAAAGTAAGATCAGATGTTTTAACACATTTGGTATTAAAAATAAACGTTTTTAGCAAAAATTGTTTTATGTAAATGGATGGAGAGGCTGAGCCCAGTACAAAATAAGTACCATTAATTCTTCAGAAACCTGCTTCAAAGAGATGAAGAAAAATCTTGCTCCTGGAATAGTCTATCAAAGGTTCCAGATCCTCTTTTAGAACATGCCTCTTAGGAGTGCCTCCCAATTTAAAACACTTAAGCAGGAGCAGGTCGATTCACTGCTTTTTAAACTTTTTTTTAAGAGTAAACTCAAATCAGAAGCAGGAAAGCTGGCTTAGTTTGCCAATTTAGTGGTCAAGTTCTAAATAAAAGGTCCATCAAGCTTCAACTGACCACATAAGTGGAGAACAGAGAAGTATTTATAGCTTGCTCTCCCTCAGCCACCAGCTCAGAAACCACAGAAGGACACATTACAACACGTGACTTCAAGCACATGATATCAAGTACTCAAGCTTCTCTTTCAGCCAAGGACTCCCGCTCTCCTACGGAATATTCTTTCACCATCCTTCTCTCTTTCATATTTTAAAACAGACCTAGAAACCCATTGCAATAGCATGCCCCAAATTATTTTAAGAAAACATAAGTCAAGCACACTGAGATCAAGAAGGTTTTACTTTCATATTTTCCTTCATACCAGTCAAATACTCTTCACCACCTTTTACTCAACTTAAGGTCTGAGATCCTTTCCAAAACTGTTGTCAGTTCTTAACAAGAAGGAAGTATTTCAAGAGCAGCTTACAGCCCATTACCATGATCCAGTATTTTTTCTGTATTAATGGCATTGAATAAGTAACTCCGTTTATAAGGACTGCAGTTTATGCTATTTTTCTACCTTCTTTTTTACCACTCCCACACTCCCCAAACTAAACACACATGTAGTTTCAGCACCTAAATGGAGCTCCAGAGTAACTCCTCGGAGCACATGCACCCAGTCAGTGCTCCATAGTGACACAACTATCTTGTCATGAAACCTGAGTCAGGCCAGCTTAAGTCTCAAGGGCACAAGCATTTTCCCACTATTTGTTACTAATTAAAGTCTAGTAGCTTTTCTTTTTCAGCCTCCCAGGTCATACTTACACAACAGCAGCTTCCAAATTAAGTTACAGGCATGTAGCTCACAAAGGGTTTCCCATCCACAGCTCCCTCCCCACCTAGCTACTCACTACCATCCTCTTTCAGGCTAGGACTTCCTCAGATATTATGAACATCTGAATTAAGGAACATAATCAGACAGCTTAAGAAATTGCTCAGTACTTTGAGAAAAATCCATTTTTTGATGGAAAAGGGTTTCAGAATAGCCACATGAGTTAAAGAGAGTAGGGAATCATGGCAATAACCACGTATAGGCAGGTTGACTGCAATAATTTTTCTTTAACTGGAATAAAACGAACCAGGAGAAATACTTTAACCTGGTCAGGTCCACAACTGTTAAAGCCTCAGTTCCACCTACAGTAGTTTTTACTGAGCAGATGAACACAGGGAAGTTGCTGAGGCAATCTTAAAGCATGAATGAACAAAGGCACCACGTGGTATAATGACTGCTCAGAATAACAACCTGTGGCGTCTGTGGGTTATCACTGAAAGATGTTATACAGCTTTATCCACAGAGCCTGTTTTAAACTAGGATGTCTTACCCCTACCATACGCTCAGAGATGAAAATGAAGATGGCTACAAAAGAAGCAAGAGTATTTTCTCCTTTAAATTAACATTAAGACGAAGTCACTAGTTCTTATTTTAGAATTAGAACAATGCAGGTGAGAAGGGATCTCTCCAGATCAACTAGTCATTTTTTATGGAAATAGAGGTAAAAAGCATGAAGCTTTTTCAGAACTAATCTCATTTTAAATATTTTTTGTTGCTTGTTTTAGAAATATTGAGTTTAAGTAATTATTTTCAGAACCAACTGCAGGATCAATTCATTCCAAGTATCATTATTGAAACAGATCATGTACACCATGTCTCCATGCAAAGAAAACCTTGTTTTTTAAGCATTTGACACTGGCCTTCATACTAAACCAAGGGTAACACCCTCCCACAGCTGCCTGTGCTACAGAGTTTCACAATCTTAAAAGTATTCCTGCCCTGCCTAACATTCTTATTTCAATAAAAAATGTTCTCATAAACTCCAGAGGAAACACTAAGCATATAATGGCTGTTCCATTTACCCCCCGTATCATGAGGTTTTGATTGCACTTAAGAGTTTAAGGAAGGTCAAGCCATATGACAAGTGCTGCAAGAGCATGCACATCAGAGGGTTAGTCTGGGGAGGAAAAGCTGGAGTTATTTCCTGGCTGGTTTATTTTTAAGTAACATTCCCTCCTGTATGTAGTCCCCCACATACTTCTCATTCCATAAATCATCAAGCTTCTTGACATTCACACGAACTGTTAACTCCCACCCCTCTCCCAATTACTTCTTTTCTGATGCCAGATGCTACTCACAAGTCAGTGTTCCATGGATCTCAGCAACTTGCCAAAGCAGGCCCAGACTCAGTAGTCAGCACTCTGGGATGTCACCTCATTCCAGTTAGCACTACCTAAAACTTGGGCACTTGGCAGCACTCATTCCCTCACAGCAAATCTTGCTACTACTTCACCCATTTCAGCTTCAAACCCAGAGGAACAGTTGGAACTCTTGGAACGCACCCACATATAATCACTGCCCAACCATTTGTCACCCAGCAAAGTGAAACAGATGTCTTTATGGACAAGGTAACAGCACATCCCAAATAGAAAAGAAAGCAAAAACCTGTCTGTCCAGCCAGAGTCCCTTCTGACAGCTCTCACAGGACTACAAGAGCTATATGCCACTGCATCTGCCTGCTTTACCCTTGTGCTTTAGTCTTTTCTGCACACTGGGAGAAACTAAGGAGAAGTCCAGATCACACCTTTAATCAGTTCAAGGAAGAAGTGACAGGACGCAGCTGCCTGCAGCCAGCAGCAGCACCACAAACAGGCTTTATCACTCCTGTACTGAGCTAACTGCCCAGTGACAGGCGGGAAGCTCCCTGCACTGGAGTCCACAGGGCTGGAAAGACCACATTTCTCCCTTCCCACTCCATGCCTCCAAGACATAGCTTTGAATTTGACAGTGTAGCAGCACTTTTTCCCTTTATCATAATACTGTCAAGGATCAGCTAAAAGCCACATAACCAAGCAGCTGCTATTCTGCAGCAAGAAGTAGTCATTACAAGCAGAATTAAGTGGTCTGACTGCGGGCAGAGGGAGAAAGCAAGAAAAGCCAATGCCACCCTTAAAGGTCTGCAAGTATTTGCAGTTGTCTCAATGACTCAACTATTACCACAACTCAAGAAAACTTTGTTTGGCTTTTGTCACCATTTTTAACATACAAGAAAGCAAATGTCTGTGTAAAAGCATTATTTTCAGCTTAAAATACCTTATCGTTTGCAAGAAAATAGCAAAGGAATGCTGATATTTTAATTCTACTTGCCCAGCAGAAATCTAGTCTCAACCCATTTTTCAAAAAAACTCACTTTATACATATGCTGACACATAAAAGATCTTTGAACAAGTTACAGCAGATACCACTAACAGAGTTAAAACGCTCAAAGTAACCTCTTCACTTCTTAGAAGGTAACTCAGACGTTTAAGAATCCTCCTTTAAGAAAAAAGATAAACCTTTCAAATTTGAGACCTCTTGGGCTGCAAGTGACAGGAGATGCAAAATGACAATCCAGACAGCCCTTCATATATATATGTTTTTATACCAGCCTGTGTTTACTGCGCACTGCTTCACAAAGGCATGTGAAGCTTTCCTACGGCTTCTATGTCATTACAGCCAACGAGTATGGAAACATAACCTCCTTATGTCAGACAAAAGCTTACAGCATCAAGAAGTCAACATATTCATATTCATGAATCAGCTTAAAGCAATCATGCAATTCTGGGCTAGGGAAAGCTTTTTTTCATTTTCTCTTCACTTCTTCCCTCTTAGTGCCAATCCACAGGCACCTCCTATCAAATTAGGCCATCTGGTCACTTGACAACTGTAAATAGCAAGCAGTCAGTTAATACTGTTCAAGAGATGCACAATACTACAGCATTTCCAGGTGAAATTACAATAACCTTGTGGGTTAGTTTTGTGCTATCTTTTTAATCTTAGAAGGTAGAAATATTTTGTAGTTGTGCTCAGTAATTGCCATTAAACAAAAATCCCTAGCTTAGCTTTAACTCACCTGCCCCCATCCTCCCCACTATATTAACCACCAGTCATATATTTAACTGACTATATATCTGTTGTACCAATAATATACTAAGAGCTTAAAGTCAAAAAGAAAGAGGATTTGTTTATAACCCTTAAAACTGCTTTAGTTTCACACAGTCAAGAATTGAAAATGTGGTAAAAATTTGTGGTAAAAAAGGGGAAAAATACTAAATATTCTTAAAAATGAGACAGTATAAGACATTTTAAAATCTATATACTGGATTTCAAAAATTAATTAACTTGATAATGTTTGTAATACTTGAGGTTACCTGAGAAATCTTTGATTTTTTAAAAAAATTTTTTCTTAGCCTAGGTGAACAGAAGGTTTTTATCAGAAGTTAAGCTTTCCAAAGTTTATACTGGTGGTGAGGAGACTAGAATGTGAAAGATTAAGGTAACTCTTAACAGCATGCTTACTGTTAATGTAATTCCACTGAATAAATCCAAGAAAAAGGAACTACACAATTTAATAGAATCAAGTTACAACTGTTCTATAACATACACAGAACACACCAATGAATAACAACAGCATTTCAGTACATTCTATGTTTACAGGGAAAATGTCGAGTATTAAACTAAAGGACTAACATTAATCTATCAAAATCTGTTTATAGTGTAAGGAGTTTTGTCAACCAAAGCAAAATGTCTAGCCTGAACTTATTTACATTATATTTCTGCTAATATCAGCATAAAAGTTTACTTTTTAAGCCATGAGTCAATCAATAAGCTGTTTTAAGCCTACATTTACAGTACCCTCTTTCCTACATATCATATTTCACATGATGGGTGTGTTTCTATATAGGTGCATTTTTGTGTCTGTGTAGGTAAGATGAAACGGCAGCCTGGTTTTTAACAACTTCCATGCAGTTAAATTTTAAATAATGTCTTCTCCCTCTGAAAAAAAAAAAAAAATTAAAAAGAACACAGAATAAGTAGATGTCAAATTCCCCAACAATGTTTCCTTCACATTCCCAAAACTCATCCAGTGATTGGTATGCTCTCTGTTAACTCACTACAGCCTCAAGCCCAAGCCAAGCAAAACACCAGATACATTTTAACAGAACACAACTCGCCTTAAAGTCAGCTTTGGGATCCCAGAGCAGAACAGTCCACTCATTCAGGAACCATGGATAATGCCAGTCTGGAAAATTACAGTTTATTTGACTCCAAGACACTTCAAGAAAAAAAATGAAGTAAAAAGACTTCAGCTTTTTCTGGACAACCTTTTTTCAGATATATTATCATCCAAAAAACAGGATTAAATTGAACTCTCTAGACTGGTGTTCTGCAGAAAACAAGCCTAAAGAACCATGAGTTTCAATAACCCACCTACAACTGCTAGGAACGAAATTAAAACTGTAAGAGCAATTTCTCAGAGGCAAGTGTAACTCAACTACCTTCTTTGTAGCTTCAGAGCATACTATCCATGCTTCATGGAAAGCAACCAGTTCTATCATTTACAGGATGGATTTGGAAGCCAAACTTCTCCAAAATACACACAGCCATTTTTCCTTCACATTAATCATTATAACGTCTTACGAACATCACATATGATCCAAAAACAGCAGCATTTTTCAGTTTTATTTTCTAATGACTTCTTGACAAGTATAGCAGTTTCATGTTAGTCATTAAATGCCACTGCTGATTCAGATTCATCTCAAGAGATGCCACTTATAATAAATATAAGTAACATAAAATAATTATACAAGCACAGATAATGGATAGCGTTTGTACTTCATTACAATGATTTGTGCAAACAACTCATTAATAGGACTTTGAAAATAAGTGAAGAATTATGTAAAATGCTAAGCATGAGCCACAAGTTGCTAATGCAGTTCAGATAGCAAAAAATCCTTTTCAGTTCATCTACACGTCTATTCCACAGCATATATTAAAAGCATTAGAGACAAAAAAAGCTACCGGGCAAACAGTTCAGTATTGCTTTGCTCCCTCCAGGTCATCCATACAATTATTTTCAGGTAAGTACTTCATACATAAAATTTTTTTTCTGCATACAACTGTTTCGATTAGTAACATTAATTTTGCAAAACTTTAATGGCACATCAGCAGATGTTCTTTTCAAAGGATTTCACAACATCCCATCTTAATGGTGAAGTAGAGGAAGAGCCTAATTGTCCTTAATCCTCTATTCAAAATAGGTTAGATGAAATCCTCTTTTGACTGAAGCAGAGAGATTAGCGAGTGTCACCAGGAAAAAGAAACACTATTCCCCCCTCACCCTGCCCCGTATCTAGATGAGTTTAATGATTAATGAAGGAAACACATTCTCCTATTTCAAAAAGGGAAATTAATCTACAGGGAAGAGCAAAACAAATGGAAAAATGTCTCTATGAAATCTCCAAATTCTTGAACTTCCATGCTTGTAGTAATGACCATGATGACAGAAATAAGAAGCATACCAGAACACACTTTCACAGTATACCTCAGTAATCAGAGAGCTCATATGAAGACCCTTTTNCACTTTCACAGTATACCTCAGTAACCAGAAAGGAGAGCTCATATGAAGACCCTTTTTTTTTTTTCTTTTAATACCAATACACATGTGAGTCCCTGATAAATTTTGGCATAATTCTTGACACTGCTAAATAAACAGCACACAATTTAAGAAAGTACACATGCACCCACCTGCACAGGAATGCATATGAATGTATGCAGATGGAGGAATAAAGAGGGAAATAGGAGGTAGCAGGAGAAGCAGTGCACAACACAAGTAACAAGAAAAAAAAACAACCCCAAACACAGTCATTATAGGCTTATGTTCACATCCAGTTTTCTTCCTCTGACACAGTAATTTTGTTACCTGGAAACATTAAAGTACCCTTACAATTTTTCTCTGTGGAAAAGGTGGACAATACTCTCACCCCTCTCCTATGAAAATAGGAACAGGGAAATTAACATCCAGATCTGCAAAGATATTTAGGTGATTTATCAGCCTGTGGTCTTCTGTGATGTTCCAAACAAACTCTTGAGCCACTGGCTCATCTCATTGGTCTCCTAGAACAATCCAGGTGAGGCTGCCAGTTTCTTCCTAAAAAGAGTGCATTTTTTAATATAGTATCACAAATACTCAATATTTTCAAGACTAAAATCGAAGTTAAATTGAAAAAACAAACCCAAACACTTTTCATGATGACTCAAGAGTTTGTTTGTGCCACAGGCTTCTCAGAGCCATTACTGAGAGGGAAGAAAAACAGCTGGTGCACATATGATGTAGAAAAAGAATCCCTGGTTTGCCTTGTCTACCTGCAGCTGTTGCCATGGCAATTATAGCAGAGAAGATAACAGCATTCCAGTGTCATTTTGCTTTACAACTCAGGATGAACTTCAGCTGAAATGTCCCTCAACAATTATACAAATAAAAATAATACATTATCCTGTATAATGGTAAACCACTAGAATAAGCAGAATTATCCTGGAAAAAATATAATCCGACTAAAAGACTTAATAGGACGAAAGGCAGGCTATTTTACTCAAAAAACCAAAACCAAACCAACCAAAAAAACCCACTGAAGTTGAATCCAGTTGCATAACAGGTTCTAAAACATCTGCTCAGTCTTCTCTGTGACACAGTTTTCTCCTGTTTCTGCTTCCTGACACACCTGCACATGACATGCAGCAGGCATCCCACAGCCAATCCCACTGGAGTGCCTCAGAAACCACAACGGGTTCCCAGTCACACTTAAACCTAGTTAAATGGAATAAGTTTTATTATGCCTATCTCAACACTACAAACAGTAACCACCTCTGGTCTTTGTGGAATGCTTTACTTGTCAGCCCAGTTTCTGTTTTCTAAGTACTTGGGGTTTAAAAAGCAGACTCATCAGAAAATCCCATTCCATCCCGCCACTTTCCTTGTTTCACCCACTACTGTATGACAGAAGCAAAGAATCAATGAGAAATCGTGATCAGAGATGTTAAGCTATAAGTGTGCTACACTGTACTTTGTCCTCTTCCAGCCCCAAAAATAATTTTGAAAAGGCATTCTGCTTGCAGAACTGATACTCTGTGGTGCTTGAAAAAAGGCATAAAAGCAGAACAATATTAAACTATTATTTTAAACAAACATATGTTATCAAGAGACAAAAGCAACTGCGCAGTTCTCATCTCAGAAAAGAAGTATTTTTGATGCTAAAAAAAAGATTAAAACTTCTTGATCTATTTTAAGTCACTGAAACACTTCTACAATTTAGATGCTCCAAAAGCAATGTTTTCTACTATCACAGAGCATCTGATGAGTGCAGATGAGCAATATTTTGTAGTCAATAGCAACCAGCGTGTAATATGTACGCTGACTTCCTGTAAGTGAACTGTTTTACATACGCAATGTCCTATTTTCATTTGTTTATTCTCAAAAGAAAAGGAAATTATGTTTTTCTTGTGTAAATTAGCTAATTGATGGGGTGGGGGGAGGGGAAAAACAGAGCCCATGCAATTCTCCATGTTTATTGCCCTTCAGCAATAAATAATTGATAGGGAAGGGAGAGTGTCTGGGGTTTTTTTTTAGTGTCAGATAATACTGAAATATCGTCAGAGTACATCACAAACCAGAATGAACACAAAAGTCACTATCAGTATGAAAAATTATATCTGCAGGAGTGCCAAATTCTGTCAGCCACACTCAATGTTCAACAGAATTAACTTCTAAGTAAAGTACTCACATTTTGCCTTTTTAAAATAACTTGCTGAAAAGTCTGCAGGCAGCACTCCATGCAGACACCCACCCCCCAATAAATAAAAGAAAAAGACAATTAGGTAAATAGTAAAGCAATGGTGCTTGGGGAAACAGGAATTCCGAAGTTACTCGTGCTGTTTGATGCACTCTGTCTCACCTCCCACAGCAGGAAGAACTCGTACTTGCAGTGAAGCAGAGCTGAGAGATGCTTCCCATCTCAGGTTTCAAGAAAACATTGTGACACGCAGACTCGCAGAAGAGATAACAAAAATGGATTACATAGCAAGGATAGACACAAACCCTTCAGAGCTGCCAGTTACTAATTGTTGGCCCACAAATACATATGTAGCTCCTACAGAGAGCACTTCTTGTACAATAATCAGGACAGCTAGCAGACAAAGAGTCTGTATATAAACATGCTTATATGACATTTAAAAGAGCTTAAGATTTTGTCAAATTATATCCCAGGAATTAAAAACAAACCAAACCCACAACACAATGCTTCTGACTTACTTGACTAGGAAGAAAACTGTTTATGTCAACAGGCACCTTGACTAAGAAACAAAGACAGCACCAGTTTAATATGCATCTGCAGGAGTGCAGAGAAGGCTGAAAAAATATAGAAGCAAAAGCAATAACCAAACAGCCTCAAATGCATTAATTGATTTTAGATTTAAAACAATAGGTTATCTGAAACACTTGACAAATAAGACTGTTCTTTAAGACACAAATAACTATAAAGCACCAAGGCTTACAGTTTCACCAACTTTCAGGTCAAAGTAGTTATCAACCCTTACTGTATCAAAGTTAGATAAATAAATTCAATATTAATTTATGTTTACTAAGACTACACACGCAAGTAAAATATTTAGGAAATCTAATTAGGAAACCGTTGTAGAATTATAATGTGAATCAAAAGCAACAAAATCATCTAAATCACTGACCAAAAGCCACAGGCTGTTATGACGCTTAGTTAAGAACTTGATAAAAACTCCTGACATAACTTCCCGGTTAGACTAGTCAAACATCTTCTCAAACTATGATTAAAGTTGACCCACTACTACGAAAGTGAGAAATAGAGCATCCATTTGTAAACTCAATTTATTCCAACCTCCCAAAAAAAGAGATTTTCCCAAAATACCTGATTAACTAATAGGCCAGCAGCTCCCCAGAGACCAGAGCTGTAGTAAATCACTGTTCCTTCTGGAAACAAGTCTTACCTGCTACTGTGTGCATTTAGAGATATTTACACAGGTAACAAACACTTAAGATCTAAATTTGTAGTTCTGAAGTAACAGGAGAATCTGATGAGGAAAAGCTAGTAAAGTGGGAAGATCTCCGAATATACTACATAATACAGGCAGAACTCTTCAGTAATACAGACTTCTGACTCAGTAGCATTTACTGTACAACCCTAAGCCATCAACCTGGGCAGGAGCTTTTAGTGATGAGGGCCAGCTGTTCTACAAATACAGAGTAATAGACTGTCACCACAGGCTGCAAGATGTTTAGCAACCATTTAGCATCCAAACAAACACATACCGAAGAGCAACATCTTCCCAGATTGCCCAGGTATATTCAAATCAACAATATTCAGGAATATTCAAATCCATGTTCAGCCATAAACAGCTACTGTGAATACACAGAAGACATATGCACGTTTTACTGATGAATGTGTTTATTTTATGAAAGACGTCACCAAAACTAGTTTAAAAACTATTTGCCAACTTTTGACTGTGATGAGGAAAGACAGAAGTCCTAAGACCAGCAAGAAGTAAGTTACCAAGGAAAACTAAAGCAGCTGCACTTACACAGGCAGAACACATCACCTAATGACATCCACAGTGTTCCAAATAACTTAGCCATAAAACAGAAGCTAATCTTGTATGGAGACAGTTTTAATTGCCATTGTATGCTTGTTTTTCCCCTAAATAGTGCACTGCTTAACATTAAGCCAACAAGTTTCTCTTGTTACTAAGCACACTGCAGGTTCTGCATGAGACTTACAGGATAGCCCATATTAATTCTGTATTCTCTGGCTGTGAGGCTGCCCTCCCTGGGGTAGAACACATCCCCTGGGGAATACACAGACATTCCAAGGAGAAGCCAGAGAAGCACGTTGTCTGATGCAAAAGCAACATCCAGCAAAAGGGTTATATTTTTACAGAGTATGTAACAAAAGGTATAGTCCCCCCCATGGCAATTTTCATACTATCCACACACAGCCATTATTTCCATTATTTGGGAAAGTAAATTAAACAATACCATTATCAAAATTTATCCTATTTATTTTATTGTAGAAGGCTTATTCAGTTCCTATGATTCCACATATAGAAGAGCTATATATAAAGGTGTTTCAATTTTGTAACTTAAAGATGCCTCTACTATAGCTCATACACATTTTAAAACAGTAAAATATACAGAATAACTTAATTAGTCACAATGAAGAAAAATTACAGTGCTCTGTATCAGCTTGAAGGATCACGAAGGATTTGAAAAACTACACTGAACTTCATGTCAACTGTACTATAGTGAAACAAACACCTTTTCTACAGAAAGTTATTTTTCACCAGGTCTGTAAGTTGTGTACGGCTGCAGTAACAGTTATAAAAAGCAAGAGGTGAAGTGAAAAAATCCCAAAATCTGCTGGACAATGTGAAGAGGCAGTACAAAAAAATGTCAATTTAAAAATTTAGTAAGATAAAGACATAATTCCCTCTGTCCTTCTAAGAGACTACACCATCTCTTGGTGAAGAGATATGAATGACAGTATGACTAGAACGCTGAACATCTGTTTTATTCAACTCACATCACTAAACTGTTCAAAGCCTGGAAGATATAAAAAGGACACTCAATGCAGGTAAAACAGCAGACAAATATTTGAAAATGCTAACCAGGAAGATGACAGCACCCAGTCACTGCTCTTCTTCCACAGGGCCTTGGAAATATTTTGGACTGCTTCAGGACAGCAACTGTACAGTAAGGGAAAGAGGAATGGGAGGGATCTTCACAACCACAACAAAACCCCTGGTATTTAACTTAGGCCTTTATGTCCTACAACAAACAGGACCAAGAAAGACAAGAAATGACACAGAACTGTTAGAAACCATCCTATTAGAAGGTTCCATTAGTACATCACATAGCAACTCTTTGTTATCCCAAGATTATACCGTAAGAGCTCCCAGCTAACCCATCATCTTCAGATGCATCAATCAAGGTTCTCAGCATAATCCAGACACCAGCCTTCTCTAGGAAGCTGGACAAGCAGCTGAACAAGTCCAGGAGACTTGCAGAACAAAAATTCCTAGTTCTAAGACCTTGATCATTGAAAAGTTTTTGTACAGATTTTAAGTAAACCGAAGCTTGAGCTTACTTTGAAATAAACACAAGTTGCAACTATCCACTCCAACTCTCCCACAGAGAGTCACTGCCTTGTCTTCTTTATAAAAAAGCAGTTTGGAAAGCGGGGAGCACATCTATGTCTGTGCACCTGGCTGGTGCATACAGAGTTTTCCTGAACAACTCCGGAGTGACACCACTGACACATACTTCTGCTACTCTTCTGCTACTCATGCACAGCAGTCAGTTTCAGACCCGGCATTCCAACTATTACTTCTCATTTTCACTGCTATAGATGTACAAAAGCAGTTAAACCACAGAGATACAAAAAAGAAAAAGACCAAAAAAACCACACAACACAGGTTGCCAGATCTTAATGGTCTTACTGAAATGATGAACACAAATTTTACTTAAAATACCTTTATTCAAAATTACCTTTCTGTGGAAGAAAGGCTTCAAAGTTAAGACACTGAAGGAATGCAAAAGAACAAGAAGCAACAGGTGAAAATACACAAGGCAGCCTGGAGCAGCTAGGCAGTTACCCAGGCATAGCCTATTGGCATACACACATAAAGAAGTGTGTATAGGAAATACAAATCCTTCTTCACACGGGACATAACAATCTTTCATTTATATTTTAGACTGCTGCATTAATCTCATCAGCAGTGCAGGAGGGTGGTGACAGTCCACAACTTAAAAGGTCAAGTCATTTATTTTCAACATACTGTCTTCTCATGTATATTTACTGCAGCCTCTCGTGCCTGTTTCCTTCATATTTGATGCTTAAGCTCACTTTGAAAGAGGTTAGCAAAAACATTATGCCGAACAGATTTAACAGTGTGCTTGCCCTGAGCACAATAAATGCAACAATGGTACAGGCTCCAGACGCGAACACACACAAAGAAATAAATCTTAAAACTAAATCCAACAGTTAGATCGACACTGACAGATCTCTACACACACAGTGATCCTACCTGCTTCCAAACAGACCTCAGCACAGCTCACCTGGTCTCTATACCCATAGAGACCACTGCTTCTCTTATACCTCGTTATTGTTGTTATTACAAGTATTATTTTGAGTATTCTCCTCCTTCCCTCAGGGCCACTTTCTAAAGTTCCATATACACACAGCTGTTTTCAATACTCACCTCTCTACTCTCTCTTCATCCCACAAATATACTATTGTAAACTGAAGGAAAAAATACAGTCATTTTTCACCTCTGCTGTTTTTCTTTGTTCATACTTCAAAAAGACAGACTTCAGGCTGTATTACATGGACATGGCTCTTGACATACACAAAATTAAGTGTATTTACTTTTGCTTGGTCAGAGCACTGAAGCTTCCTCACAGTACTTCCTGCATAGGAGGAAAAGCTCCATGTATTTGAAAAATCCAATTATCTCTCCCTATCTTTTAAAAATTTCTTGTATATCCAAAATCAGAAATTTGCAGTTTCCTAGTATTGGTGGTCCCCATCCCTTGTATTGTACAACCCTACGCAGGCATTCTGCTAATCTACTTAAACCATTATCCTGAGCATTTATTAGGGGTTCCACGGAACCGGACTCGCACTCACTGATGCACCTCAGCCTACCCCTGGACGCACTCTAACGCGCTGAAGAGTTGCTCTCTTACGGGGTGCGAGTGGGTTTTCACACGCCGACCAACAGGCGAGATCAACCCTCTTTCCCCGGAGTACTCTCAGGTCTGACGTGTTTGAATCTTACTATGCACACCCACAAAAACTTGGGAACGTTCCGACCATTCGTCAGTGTATTTAAATTGGACAATTCGACAAAAACGCGGCTTGACTGAAACAATATAACGAGGAGAAAGGGAAAAAAAACCAAACTAAAAACAAACATAAAAACCAAAAAAACCCCACTAAAGGTTTTATCTGCCCTGCTAACTACGTATCGCACCACACTGTAAATTACAGTGCTCTGCACTTAGGTCAAGCCGCTGTGGTTCAGCGAAGGACAGTCCCGTGGGGCGGGCGGGCTGCGGGGAGCGCACGACACCGCTGCTGCTGCATCCCCCGCTTGCACCGGGCATCACGTGCGGCGGCCCCCGAGGCTCCCCCGGCCGCCGAGCCCGTCACGGGACCGCCCAACTCCTGACCGAGCCCTTCCTGGGAGCCCGGGGCCACGGCGGGGGCTCCCCGCCACGCCGGGGTGCGAGCGGCACCGGCGGTACTCACGTATCGGCTCACGAGGGTCCGCAGGAGGCTGCAATCCATGGCGGGCGGGCGGGCGGCTCAGGACCGCGCCGCCGGGTGCTCGCCGGTGCCGCCGGGCTCCCTGGGTCGCCTCCTCACTTCCCACATGCAGGGAGCCGCGCTCGCCCCGCCGGACCCGCTGTGACGCCGGCCCGGCGCTCGTCGCCGTCCCCCGGCTATGCCATGTGCTCGCCGCCGCCGCTGCGGCGCGGCGCCCCGCGGCCCCACATGCCCCCCGTCGCCGCCGCCACCGCCACACTTTCGTAGAGGGCAGGCGGGGAGAGAGAGCGCGCCCCTGCCGGTGAGAGCTCCCCCGACTGCCGCCCCCCGCCCGCTGCGCTCTGCCCGCCGCGCGCGCGCCGCCCAGGGCTTTATCCGGCGGGCGGGGCCGGGGCCGCCCCCGCGCCCTTTCCCCCCTCCCTGCC